>PVJH01011903.1:0-66693 GCA_004026705.1 Nesogale talazaci | reverse complement strand
TTTTTATAAGCATATGAGGAGGCTGAAAAATACCATAGATTGGGCAGGTGCACTGTCTTCAAAGTATCTTTTCTTGCTAACACTTTAATGAGGTCTTTTATAGAAGATTGTCCCAATGCAGTTGGATTTCTGTACTGCTGTTTCCATGGGCAGTGATTGTTAACCTAAGCAGAATTAAATCTTCACAATTTCAAAAAAATAAAAAAATAAAAAAAAATAAAATGTGTCATTTTCTATATCCCCCAAATAAAATAAATGCTAAAGCTATACATTTGGCAATAGGTTTGAGAGCATGTTGCAATGACTAGTTTCCAGATATTCTGGCACATATGAAAATTACAAGGAATTAACGCTTACAAAGTAGTAGAGCTGAAAAGGATATCAAATGTAATAGGAAGAGAATGAAACTCCTTGAAGGTAATTCTCATCGACTGTTTTCTTCAACATGCTAATCAGCAAATCATGACCCAATTCACCTCTGAGAAATACAGCAATAAAGTGGCAGTTGCCAAAGGCAGATGAGCCAGGGAAGACATATTAAAACAGAATTCCTCCAATTTTGTGGATTTAACTTCATGTGGAAAGGGCTCTCCCCTTCAGTCTCAAATGTACAAATGTAGAATAGATTCAACATTTTATAATATTAGTTACTTCCTATTATGTGTCATAAATAATAAATATTTCTCTAGGAAAACTTGAGGATAATGTTGCTGTCCATTGCTAAAAGACAAATATCTGAAAATCTAAAGCATGGAGAAGTACATAATTTTTCTCATTTTTATTTAAAACCTATTTTAATTATGTGACCTTACAATGAAAGTAAAGTAAATCTGGAAATGGTGACTCATCTCTATAGTGTGGATTTTAACTATTTAAACTTGAAATTAAAGCAATAATCCCAATTTTACTTCAACAAAAATGTGTCATGCATTGTTTTAGATTTATCTTCATACAATTCCACAGTCCTACATGAGGAAACATGTAGAAATGATGAAATATATAATGGAAAAATACATGTATCTTCTCAGACAATGGTGCTTTCTCTCATATATTATAAATATTTTATTTGTTTTTATCTTGAGATTTTGTGTGTGTATGTCTTCAAAACCAGAGGTAAAGAAATATGTTATTTGAATATGTCTATTATTTTAATTCTCAGAATTAAAAGTTGGTATTATTTACAATCTTAATAGTTAATAACATTTGTAACACAACCTTATCTAAATAACGACTGGAATTAGCCTATCACCTTTTATACATTGTGTTACTTTTTATGTCTAAGTCTACAAAATTTAAAAGTTAATTGGTTTTTTAGCATCCATACTGACTTCCACTACTTAATTTGATACTCATGTAATTTATACGTGGTAAACTAGCTCTAATATGCTGGAGAAGAGTTTTCCTACTGGTGTATATGGGCAGGAACTGTAGACCTGTGAGTGCCTTAAGAAAGTATTCCCTGAAAGATACATAGAAATGAGCTAGCAAGCACATAAACAACATCTTCAACAATCTGGGCTTCATAAACACATAAAGCAATTAATTGTGTGTATATACCTTTGGCTACTTTTCAAATACCAACAATAGAGTGAACACACACTCTTAATTTTTGTACCATCATGATTCCCTTTGACATATCCGAAAGTGGCATGAGATTTCACTTCTCTTTGATGTAATGTCCAATGTCCTTCTCTCAGAACAAGAAAACTGATGAGTAAAGGAGGAGCTTTTGTCATATAGCAGCTATTCTACCTCTGAGTTTTTTTCACTATGATCCTGAAACTCAGAGTTAGTTGACTAAAAAGACAAGAAATGTGATTTTATGTTACCTGCTGATTGATGGCTATATCACTTATTGTTTCCGTGACTTAGCAGCAATTCCACATATAAAGTGGGGATGATGATAATAATATTTCCACAGAGTGATATAGTAAGATTTGTGTGGGTCAGTATATATGTTTAAAACTCTCAGACCAGTTCCAAACATGTAGTATGGCTTTTATAATTACTATCTGTTGTTGTCTTTTCTCTTGTTTGTTTTCTTGTGTTCCTTTATGAAATATCATAATCCTCTTTTTTTTGTATTTTCAACTAATATAAAATGTTGAGGTCCAGAAGAAAGAGACAGAATTATCGGAAAACAGCATGACGCAGCAAAGATACTTTCTGGAATACATATGAGTTATTCCTGTCCTAGAGTCTTAGAAATCTCTTCACTATTACATCCTAGGTATTTATTTAAGATCTATTCTTGACCCCAGCTCTTCCAACCTGATTTTAAATTGCATGTCCTCCTATGATCTGTCTTTATCTCATTACTTTAGCCACCTTTTACCCCATTGTTCTATAGAAATCCAATTTACTTTCTCCCCCTGTCATATTAAGAAAAACAATTAACTTTTTTATTTTTATGTTTTTATTGCAGGACCATGTCCTAAGGCCAATCTTTTCAGAATTAAATGCTCTACCCTAACATCTCACAAACAAAAGGCAATTCTCTCTCTAAAAGTAATTTCAAACATATACGTGTGTGTTATTACACAGATTTGATGACACAACATAGGTAACATGCTGAAACTCCAGGAAAATTGCCTCTGCTTGTTACAAAAATTGGATCTGGTTTGTGGAAGTGGATCAAACTGAAGCTGATGTCTACCCATGTTAGTCAGTAAGCTCTGCTGCTTATTATAAACATAACCCTAGCAAAACCACCTACTTTCTATTTCACTCAGCTTCCTCATCTTAAAGTCAGGATAATAACATTGCCATGCTAGGTTTGACATGAGAATTGAATAAAAATTTGTACAAAGGAAATACTTCTGCAGTATCTGGAATAGGAACTGTTTCATTTTTGAGTAGCTATAATAATTAGTCATCTTCATATGAGTCTATGTATATTTGATCACTTTCTCAGGTAAAGAAGGAAAGATTCATTTAAGTAGAAGAACATCATATATGAGAAGTTTGAAAGCTCTATCATCATTTATGTGAGCATCTCTTTAGTTTTACCATAAGTAAATAGAACTAAATAAATAAGAAACAGATGCAAAGACATATAAAATGAGAGCTCAACTATGTGATCCATTTTGTTGTATTATAATTTGGATATATTTCTAATCCAATACTTTTACATTTTCACATTAAAAATAAATTATACTTTCTTTACCATGCACTGTAGAAATTTTCCAAATGTAAAAACTTTCCAGTGTTCTCCTCCTGTCTCAGTCAGATCTTTGTTGCATGTATGTTTTCCTTGACAATTGAAAGTTATCAATATTAACTTTAAATTCTGTTTTTGTGCTTGAGAAAAGAGATATTCAGGAAAAGTGAAACTACCTTTGGTTTTGCAAGAAAACTGAATAGAGTCAAATTTTACTTATACAAATATGACAATATATGGTAGAACTTGGAGTTAATACTTTTCAAGTATTATTATTTAATGTTATAATAATACAAAGCAAGCAGCAATATGAAAAATAAAAGTATTACTCATTTGGGAATAATAGCATTCATGATATTGTTCCTAATTAATAATGGCTTTGCTGGAACTATCACGTATTCAAAACTGAGGAAACTGGTACACCTATCATAACCCTTTGTGCCTCAAGGCTTCTACATGATGTGTTACGCATCAGACATATCTCACTTTCAATCTCTCCTTTCAGCCTTAATAAAGGGCAAATGGAGCCCTGTGTTTGTGGTGGTTGCACATTGGGCTGCTTAGCACAATGTCACCAGTCCCAAATCAGCAGCTGCACCAAGGGAGAAGACGATGCTGTGAAGAGCTAGGTCACCGAATCCCACTGGGGCAATTCGGCCCCACCTTAAAGAATCCTCAATGGCATGACATTTAGTTGGGGTTCTGGGATAATCTTCGAGAACTTGTTATTGATTTTAGAATGATCAAAAGGCATATTACAGTAGGTAAACTCTGCTGCACATGACCTCATGCTAACATTGATAATTAAGGATTCTACTTTGAGGATTAAGACGTGTCTGACCCAAGCCATGGAATTTTCCATTGTGTCAGAGGCAAGTGACAGTTGGACATTGAATAAGGATATCCTAAGAAGACTCGATCCACTTGAATTATGGTGTGTGAGAAGAATATTGAAATACCACAGACTGATAAAAGAACCAGTAAATGTGTCTTGGAAGAGGTACAGTCAGAGCGCTCCATAGAGGCAAGGATGGCAAGACTTCATATTACATACTCTGGACATACGTCAGGAGAGATCTGTCCCTGTAGAAAGATGTCATGCTTGGGAAAGTGGAGAGGCAGTGAAAAAGAGAAAGACTTTTAACAAATGAACTCACACGGTAGCTGCAGCAATGCCCCAAGCGCAGGAACAATCATATTTATGGTGCAGGGTCATGCGGTGCTTTGTTTCTTTGTGCTTAGGTCACCAGGGGTCAGAACTGACTTGATGGTACTTAACAATAACAATAACATTCACTAAGAAAATATGAGAATAGTGGGGCAAAATTATTTGAGGATGGATATATGAAGATTTGCCATATATACTTGAGTAGAAGTTGACCTGAATATCAGCCTAGGTCCCTAATTTTACCAGAAGTACTGCATAAAAATGTGCTGAAAAACTCGGCTTATACATGAGTGTATATGGTATATTATGCAGTGGTGAATTATTGTCAAAACTAGCACCTAAATTAATTTTGATAGCAGGCCATGTCTATACTTTCTTCTGCCATCTCTGTTTATTCTTCTAGCTGTAGAAGAAATATTGGAAAAATTCAGAAAAATATGTACATTTGGTAACTCTATGAGATCAAAAATAATGTGGCGGCTTGAAAATATTTATGTAAGGGGATACAGAAATAAGAAATTAATGGAAAAAGCAAGAAGATAGAATTCTTCAAACCCACTAGAGTATCTCTGCTAAATAGAAAAGCCTAGTCATGCAACAAAGATCAATATAAGTGTTTCATATCCTTTAAGCTTATGGTTCAATTAGCTTCAAGGTAACTGCCATTAAAATGGGAGACAGATGTATAATAGGAGAATGAAACTAAAGAGATAAATCTTCCTTGAGAATTATGCCAAGGAGAGACTCGTGCATGTGGCTACTAACACCCACTAAACAAGAAGCAAAACAACGAGGACTGTTTTCATTTTGATGGATATATATTGCTAAGAAATCTGCAAGTATGGATCCAAAAGAGCTAGACTATAAACCACCTGTTGGACCTCAGCATACATAGCATTATAAAGTAGAACGTGAGATCTGACTTCCCAAGGAGCATGTACTCCCTACAGCCCACCTTCTCCAGGAGAGGCCATGAGTAATAGGGAAGGAATATGCTCCTCTTAAGATAATTGATCTAATCAGAAAATACTCTGCACAGCGGAGGAAATGGGGTTAGGGGTGGACATGTGTGAGCTCCCTTGGCTACATGAAAGAGGAGACTCCAATTGCACGTCCGCCCACTGCGCTGTACTATAATTTCTGCACAGCTCCTCGGCTCTGTCTCACGGTCTGGGTGCTTTGAGCTCTGGTGACTCAGCTACGTCCCCCTTCAATCAGGGAACTCATACACGCTCACTCTTCTTTATTGAGGACCTCAGGATTTCCCTTTCCTACCTCTGAGATGGCTCACTCAAACCCAGGGGAACATCAAAACAGAAGATCAAGATAGAGTCCTCTCTACCTTATTTCCTTATATTCTCCCAGCCAGTCCCTCGGTGGGTGTGTTGATCTTGGCAGACTAGAGAAACAAATTCATAGACACCTCATATGCGCATAGAAAAGAGTTATAAATACAAGAGCAATTGAACATTGAAAAAATGTTCCAGCCCAGTTCCGATCAAGTGCATAAGTCCAATATTAACCCATATTGATACTAATTGATAAGATCCTCTTCAGACTCACTAAGTACATGAAATGAGACCAAATGGAGGAAGATCACAGGCCAATTGGGGGGGGGGGGATGCTCTGGATCCAATGACAGTGTAAGCATCTCAGTGCTGCAAGGATCTCCACTAGAGGAGAGTTCTTTCAGTCCGCAGCTTATTCAACCATGAAGGCCCATACCAATGCCTGATGATAAAATTAGGCATCAACCCAAACACTACGTTTATTCTGCATGGAGAAGTGTGTGATACTTTGCATTACCTTGTTGGAGTAGGGAATAAGTATGATCTCCATGGGCAGGGGGTGGAGGAGAGAGCGAGCATGAATATTTAGTCACCAGAAGAGCAGACTATGAGAGTCAGAGCTAAGTGTCAATCAAAATAACGTGGACTTTTTACTAAAGTGCCTCAGGTAGGGAAGACCTTTTGCAAACACAGTGAATCTGTGCCAGAGATCACAAAACAGGTTCAGTACACCACCTGGTTTTTATAATTTTTTCTATGTTTTTAAATGATTATCAGAAAATCAAAAGAATATTTTATAACACTGAAGATTATATGAAACTTAGACATTAGTATCGATAAATGAAACCTTATTAGAGCATAGTCAAAGCTATTCAATAGCACATTGTCTGAAGCAGTTTTGAACCACACTACAAAGACAAAAAGCAAAACTGAGGGTTGAAATAGATGCCATACACATGGCACACAAATCATAAGACATTCACTATCTGTCTTTTCAGAGAAAAAGTTGGCCAACCTCTGATCTAGATGGTGCCATGAAACCAGTTCTCATCTAGGTAATATGAACAGAATTGAACGTATTGCTTACTGGCCAAAAGATATGAGGCACTGTGTGATTCTTCTACAAGTTCTTTTTTGTTCTCTCTTTTTATTTTGTCTCGTCTTCCAGCAGTGTGCACAGGCTCTAAAGTCGTAGTTGATGGGGGAGTCACGGGTTAGGAGGGTCCTATGACCTCAGTTAACTACATGGCTAACTCCCTCTCTATACCCCACTGAAAAGAAGCAGCAGTGTTAGACTACTAAGTGAGCAAAATAAATGATTTTAGTAGGCCAATAAAATTTAGTGGCTTATCTGTTACTGCACTAAGGATTATACAAATTAATAAATATAGATATTTGATTTTTAATTTTACCTCCCATGCCAGGTTTTCTCTTTTCTATGAAAATTCTTACTTATCCTTTCTTGCTTACATATCTAGTTCCATTACTTTCTTCCCACCATTCTCTCCTAGCTCTACTTCCAACTTGTCTGATCCATTCCCTAGTTTCACAATAGTTATGAACTCCATGTAGTAGCATGTGTGATGAATTAAAAAAGCATCTGTTCTTAAGATATTTATAACATTTTAGAGGTGAGAACACATAAATAATTATAATAAAATGCAAATTAAGTAACATAACTACCTTTATAGTAGTCACAGGAGGAACTATGGAAAGGTATCAACAGACATTTAGCATACCTTCGGGATAAGTCTTACTGGTACAAAATCCAGGAAGCTATGGTGAGCAGGGATACAATTTAAAATCAGAGACAAGTTCCCTGTACCTTATTTACAAAGGAAGCTGCACAATTAGGATAGTTTAATTACCAGGTCATTTTTAACTTTTAGCAGGAGCCCTTCTGGCCTCTTGGTTACGTGAAATCCTTAAGGTGAGCAGTTCCAACCACCATCCAGGTCCTTGCAATAATAGAAAGAGTTACAATGTTGGAAAATCACAGAGGTAGTTCTCTCCTGTCTTATACAGTCCCTATGAGTTGATATCAACTAGATCTGTAAGTTTGAGAGGGAGGTTTGGTGTTTCTTTTAATTTTGTGCATAGTCTGCAATATGGCTGACTATTCACCTGATATGAGTAACTAGTAATAACCTCAAACAATTCCAAGGAACTGTAATAAAAAGTCGGCATGATGTTTAGTGAAATTAATCAATCACAAAAGAAAAAAAGTTGTATGAGACACTAATATAAATAGTCAATGAAAGGTGTGTACATAGAAAGAAACATTAATTGAAGGCTGCCAGGGTCACAAGGGGATGGGAGAGTAAATCACTAACAAAAGGAGTGGGGGGCTGTTTTAGGTGCCACCAAGCCTGCTCTGATCCACAGTTATCCTGTGTGCATAAATGAATGAAATGAGGAAGTACACATGTATTCATTTGTATGGAAAAATTAGTAATATGAGGAAATTTCAAAAATGTGGAAAATGTGACTTATAGTTACTGGAATTTTTCCAGGAAATTTTGAAGCTCCTTTTAAGTAGTAAGGGGGGGGGGGAGAGATAAGCACAAAAATGTCAAGGCAAGGAACATTGGGAAGAGTTCAAAAATTAAAGATATCAAAGTGCAATTGAATCCCATAACCATTCCTCCCTCAATACAAGAAGTGATAATAATCTATAAATGGATATATAACTAGAAAAACAAGTTGAACAACTGTGAGGGGATGAGTAGCACTGCAACTAATATGTCAAGTTTTAACAGAGGCTATTCCTCCATATATATTATATGTGCTGCATATACATCTATAAATATTGTTAAAATGCAGGCAGTGGAATTTATGAAAATCAAATGTTACGACTTAATGAATCACTGACCTTGAAAGTTAGGGAATATTGGTCTCAGTAAAGAAAAGCAAACATTCAAGAAAACAATGAGCCCAAAGAACTAATGGACCAGGTGAATCACAACATTCATTACCTTAAGATCAGAAGAATTAGATGGTTCCCAACTACCAGTATGAAGTACACAGCTCAGAACCATCACAATTCCTGGGTGGAATGGATAAAATTGTCAAACAAAACACAAAATCATAAAAAAAGAGAAGACTTATTATTCAAAAGAGACTGGTGAAACACCTGACCCATTGCTTCTCAGTTCACTGTCACACTGGACCCAGAGCGCACTTCTGTGACCCATGCTTTCAGCCCAACCACAGACCAGTGTTAAAAGTGAACAGAGAAGCCAGGGAGATGTACACTTCTTAAACTGATCAATCAGGCAATATCAAAAGGACCTCACTGATCTAGGGAGAAAGCTCTTGATGACAGAATAGGTAGGAAAGAGAGACAAATCAACATAGTAAATACAGGGAGAAAATCTGAAGAGCACTGTGACATTGTCAGGATGGCAATCAATGCCACACAGAAAAGTTAAATGGAAAGCTGGCTTCTTCTATAAACTTCAAAAATATCACACACAATCTAGTTTTCTAGGAATACCACTCTAAGTATACAATAGAGAAAAACAGAGAGAAAATTAGGGAAGGTGGAGGGAGATGGGAAGATGTGCTATTGAGTGGACAATCTCTATAATAATTTGGACTAAAGACTCTAACTCTCTAGATGTTATTCTTAAAGGTCACATAAGTGATTGCGTCTCAGGTCAGTCTCTCTCCCTCCAGAAGAAGAACATTTTTCTCAATAGCATATAATGCTGCAAGTAGTGTCTTAAGGCTATAAATGAGGCTAGGATGTTCTTAAATAATGTGAAAGACTACATGATATAGATAGCAACATAAAGTTTTTCATTTGGGGCATTTAGATTTTGAATTCTTGTGGGAATAAATACCCATAACTCTAGCTATCAGGCAGAGTTATATTAGAGAATAGGTAGGCTATGGGAGCAATATGAATTAAAGGTATATTTGAGAACATTGAATGATAACATCAGGTAAAAATATAAAATTTAATAAAGGCATAAAAGAAAAATAAGTATAGTGACAAGAATAATGAGCCAAAGATAAAGTCCTAAATGCCACCAACTTTAATTATTTCAAGTGTTCCAATGAGATTCATGAAAGATGGTTCTTTACAGGCTTATCAATTCCCTGTTCAGAAGTTTTCTTGCAGAAAAATTTCATATATCAGAAAGGACTACGTTGGCAGATTTACTTCAGTGGTCTTTAAATTACCTGAGTATTTTGTAATTTGTCTTTCTTATTTTGGGACGCAACAGTTCATTCATCCAAAAATATAAACTAAAGACTTGTCAAGTATTCAGGATTTTTTGACTCCACAGGATTTCCAGTGGAGGACGCTTCATTTTAATATAGGAATTTAGAAAATGTAGCATAATCCCTGTTATAACATAGTCTGTTCAGGTCTACTGTTAATTATGAGCTATAACAGTAAATATCTAAAGAATATCCCAGGTATCTTATCCCTTCTATATGAAATGATATTTGCTATCTATCATGGATATGACATGGGCATTTTAAAGAGTTTCAGGCCCTGCTGACAGGTATACAGTAGTTTTATGACATCTAAGACAAACCAGTCCCTTGGCATTGTTTTATTTGATGACAGTGTTAAGGTTAGAACATGCCAAGGCAATCTACTTTTTAGAGAGTATATTTTGTTGAATCTATCCAGATCCAGATTAATTTCAATAATTGCATTGGTTACCAAATATGTATAGTATTCAATATCTTTCAATATACCATATGTAAATTTCTCTCTCTTTTTTAGTTTATATGCATACTTAATAATGTAAGAATATACATTTCAACAGGGATGAGGTTCTCTGATCACGTTCTGGGTTGTCTGGGACACACAGAGAGAAATGGACTGGCAGTGACGAAGGGATATGGTGTGGAGGGTAGGGGGGGAACGGTTTGGATCCAGTTCCAAGTGGGAACTTATGTCAGGCTGAATCCAAGCTCAGCAAATCCAAAACATTTGCTGCCATCCACCTGACCACATCCGACTCCTGGCAACTCTTTAGGACACAGTAGAACTGCTTCTGAGGGTTTTCAAAGCCATAAATCTTTATGAGAACAGACTCATAAGACAGTCTCATTTTTCTCCCTCAGAGCAGTTGGTGGGTTGGAACTGCTAAACTTACCATTATCAGCCTTCTATTTTCCAGGACTCAGTCAGCAATAAAAATGGGATTAGGTCACCTTGCCTCTTGCTTAGAAGCAACTACAAGTCTACATAATATCCCATTGTCTCTCTCTCCAAGTGCATCCAATAGTGAGGAAAAGACCAACTGCTTGTCAGCTCCTTGCACACAGATAGGATTGTTGATAACGTTTGGACTAACAAACAATAGGCTCGGGTCACACATTTTAGATTCTAGAATTGTTTGCTAATGGTTTTTAGATACAGTCCTTCAAAAAATGGCAGGCAGGCTCTATTTGATCTCTGGCTAGAAAACAGAGAAGGAAAATTCAAGTCCATATCAGGCAAAGACCAGTTGCCCTGACAAAGAGGTCAATCGCACACACCTCTAACTTTTTCTGAAGCCAACCTTCCCTCCTACCTTTTTGCTGGCTTCAATAATCTGTTGCAATGACCACAGAACTAACAGCATTCACAATTATGGGAGTTTATTAGGGAAGTTACCAAGTTAAAGGATGAGAAAACATTAGGAAGTCTTTGATCTACCTCAACATCTTAACTAGCAGTTGATCCTCTTTCTAGTCTTCAGTCACTCAGCCTTGTGGTGTCTTGTCTTCTGCCTCCCTGGACCAGGAAATCAGCTTGTAGTCTGCTTCATAGACACTCTCTGTACCAACCCACTGCTATCGGTTCTGGTCAGCTTGCCTCAGGTGTCTGGTTTGTAGAGTGTCTGCTGCCTCTCCTACTTTCTGGCCAGAATTACCAACATGTTGTGCTGGCTCCTCTCCTCTTTACTTAATGGGCCCAGAAATTTTCTCCCCCTTCCTTTCCCTGAAATGTCTTAATTTTATAGGCAGATTATTGGCAACTCACGCTTACCAATCCCCTCTATTGGTGTTTCACATACCATTATCTGGACCTAGCTAATCATTTGCTGGGAGTCAGAGAGACATGGATGGATCCAAACTGAAAGAACACTCACTGGCGTTTAGTGACTTCTGAATCATACTCTCCCCAGGGGAAAGATGAGGCCTTCTACTCCCACACAGACTTGTAGTCTCCAAAACCCACAGGAGCACTTCTCCTCTCTCCCACATGTCTGGCATGAGTTGGAAGGGACTTGATGACACCGAATCGATTAGAACCAAGTACTGAAGAGAAGTCAAAGTACATTTTATAAACTTATCAGAAATCATTCTCTCATGAATGAAAACCTGATGGAAAGAATTAATCAGAGGTATACTGATATAACTTTGCATGTGATAAAAATCTCAAGACAAATATATTAAGTCTTATTTCCTGAAAAAATAAGGCAACAGTAGTCAATAGCCTTATTCTACATTTATATGTCATGACTCAGATTGTGCGGTAAAGAAAGCCTCCTCAGTTTGATAGACAAGATGATTTAAGATCCTATTTTCCAATTCAAATATCTTATTCACACATGACATCTTTTTCTATTTTGAAGATTCTGTAATAACAGGGAAAAGCAGGGCAGCTAAAAGCATTTCGGCTTTCACTTGGTTCAGGGGGTTCAGCGTTTGGTTGCCAGCTGCAAGTTACGATGTCCGCTACTCTGTCCACAGGACACAGAGGACCTAGGCGGCTTCCATAAAGATCGATGGCCTTGGAAACTCCCTCTGGAGCAGTTCTACTCTGAACCATAGGCCAGCTCAATGCCGTTGGGCTTTCTTCTTATGTTGTGATAGTTTTGTTTGTTCCTTCATATAAATATTCTATCAGTGTACATTTTCTGATGCAGACTGTATCTATATATTAACAGTACTCCCCCGAGTCTGAAAATTGCATTTCCAGTACAGATAATTGGCCAGAACTGAAAGCTGCATCATTTCACCCATTTCTTAGAGGACTGTGCTGAACATGATATTGGCTTCAGAGGATGAAGCACAGTCTTTGGCAAAACATAAAAGGCTCCTGTTGGTCATGGCTCACTCTTCCAGGATTTCCTTTTGGGCAGTATTAGCACCACTGAGCTGCTGCAGGGAGTAACTCGGAATAAATCGGCCAGCGTCTGGCAAGGGAACTCACATCTGTGGAGATTCTCTATGTTGCACGAACTCTGCTGAAGAGGTTACTTCATAAAAGAATAATACCTGGGGAATTATATGTCCACATATCTAATAGGTAAGAAAACTGAAACAAGAGGAATTAGGAAACAAACCCCAAAGGAGACTGTCCATATGGCACAGAGCCAGGACTGCATTCCATCTGTGTATCTTCCTAGGAGAATCTCCTGGGGCTCTCCTTGCCTCGGATGTTTGATTAATTCATCAATCCATCTTGCCTTTGTACATAGTTTGGGGCAGTCACTCTGTGTCCATGTAAGTATCTGAGAAGTAATTGGAATTTTGAGCACATTGGTGACGTGATATGCTGTGTAAGTTAAGCACAGGTGGCCATGTGTGACTCTGGCTGGTGTGTGTGGAAGACATCAAAGGGCAGGAGTGTTCATGAGTACACACCAGACCATGGTTTATTTTATATGTGAAATCAACAAACTTGCTGAGCACATTGGAGTGAACGAGAAGTCAGGTGGCACCCTGATATTCAGTACAACATGATGGTCTTGCCCTAGATTTGTCTGCCAATTGCTCTGCCTTGGGGACAAATTACTTCAGAACTTAAGAATGCAAACAATTCTTTTTTGTGTTTTGTCAGTGAGTGAGTGAGTGAGTGAGTGAGTGAGTGAGTTGGGGGTAGGCCTGGGCTTATTGTCTGTGACTTCCACCCCCCTTTCCCTCTCCCCTCGCCCCTGCTGCTGCTGCTGCTGCTGTGGCTGCTCCTTGGGCCTTAGGAAATGAGCGATAATGATGACATGGAGGTGGAGAGCGACGCTGACAAACGGGCTCATCATCATGCACTGGAGCAAAAACATAGGGACCACATCAATGACAGTTTCCACAGTTTGCGGGATTCCCTTCCATCACTCCAGGGAGAGAAGGCATCTTGGGTCCAGATCCTAAAGCCACAGAGTATATCCAGTCTATGCAAAGGAAAAAACATACACACCAAGCTGCAGAGTGCTCTCCTGGAGCAGCAAGTGTGTGTGCTGGAGAAAGCGAGGTCCGGTGCCCAACTGCAGACAACCCCTCCTCAGACAGCAGCCTCTATGCCAACGCCAAGGGCAGCGCCTTCTCTGCCTTCTGGGGACTTGGACCCCAGCTGGAGTCGGAGCCTGAGGAGACCCAAAGCAGGAAGAAAGTCTGGATGGAGGCCAGCGGAGCGCAGCGGGGCAGGCCAGCAACAAAAACTGCCTCCTCTCAATTCATCCTCGGACTCCTCTGAGAGACTCTTTATTTTTCTTACTTTTTTTTTTTCTGACATAGAAGCTCTTGGACAACAGTTCTCATTCTCCTCCATTTCCACTCCCCCACCCTCACCTCCCCAATGTTTTCCCTTCAGGGATCCCCTGTTCCCCCCGCCCGAAATTTTTAAACCAAAACACCCCAACTTGGTTTTAAACCAAAACACCCCCACAGTTTTTTCTGTGAAAGAGAGCAGGTTGGCCGGACCTCTGGAGCACATGGTCTCCTCAGTGCCTCACCAGCTCCTCCAGCTTCCCCTGGGCCTCGCCTTTTTGTGATAGACTTTGTGAATCTGTGAACTGCTCCCCTTTACGGATATGATCAGTTTGGAATAATCAGAATTATCCCTCTCCCAGTTCCTTTTTAAGGTCCCCCTAGCCCCCCCCCAAAAAAAAGTTATTTATCATTCTTACTGAAAGACCAGATCCTCAGAGAAGCATGTGGCTTAAAAGAAACATGGGTATAGGTTTGCAGCTTAGTGTCTTTGGCATTTTTAACCCCTGCTTCTTGGACTGGTGAGAGAGCCTGAGCTACCAGCCCTGTGGAAAGGGGGACATGTCAGCCCCTAGGGAGGGGGGCAGGGAGGGGGAGGCTGGGATGACGACAGAGGTCATTTATTGAAGGCTAGTGATGATGTTTTGATGTTTATCCTGCTCCTGAAATTTAAATCTGAATGAATTTTCCCTATTTCTAATGATGTGTCATTACAAAGCAACAGATTCATAAAGTAAGGATCAAATCTTCCTTTCCTTCCATGTTCATTTCTAAGAAATAGAGCCAACTGGTTTTGTATGTAAATACCGAGAACAATTTATCTGGTACTAAACCCTCCCTGCCCCAACACCTGCCTCCCTCACTGGAGATGGTCTCCATTTCACAGACCAGCTCTGGCTTTGGCTGTGGTCACCAGGTCCCTGAAAGGACTTCGTGTTCCTGCCTCATTTCTTTGTCCCCTCCTCAGGAGGTCCCAGCACTTGCTGATTTCTAGTGTATACTCTGGTGTCTTGGTCCATGTTTCATTCCATTCCATGGAAATAAAAAGTATGTTGCACATACTGCAGAAGAATTGTCTTGCAAGTTAAGGCTTCCCCCTTTACTCTAAGACTATTAATGTGTTAGTCTGAGTCGACTAAAAAAACAATTCATAGACACACACATATGGATATAAGGGTAAGGTTTATATACAAGAGGAATGGAACATTGAGAAAGCATCCCAACCCAGTCCAGTTCAAAGTCTTAAGTCCGATATTAGCCCATATTCTCGATACCAGTCTATAAAGTCTCCTTCTGACTTACAAAGTCACAAGACAGTGAGTGCAGAATACCAGCATTGGCGAGGGTCTCCCCATGGCTCCTCACTTCCAGGATTCAGCAACAGCATCCAGTGGTGGTAGAAGCAACTCAGGGCTGGCAAGGTTCTCCATGTGGCTTCTCCAGCTTCAGAGGTCTGGTTGCATCAAGTCAAGGCTGTGTGGCTTCTCTTCCAGCTCTTCCAGTTCCTCAGACGCTGCCATCTTCTCTTAGTTCATTGAATTGGAGACTGACTCTCAGAGAAGTCGCTCTTCTCCAACTGAGAAATACCACGAGATTTCCCAGAATTCTCAGGAGAAAGCCATGTCCACACAGAGGCCTTGTTGGCTACTCAATACCTATCTCCAGATTAACAGGCCACTCTTCACCCCTACATCTCAATCATGAAATTGGCATCAAGAATACCTGACCACCGCAATGAATGAATACAAACTTACTTTATCGTTCTTGAAAAAAAAACTCTTATAGATTGTTATAAGAGTTGTATGGGGGTGACAAAAAAAAGGAGTTCTATGAACCCTCCTCTCAAATGATTTAAAAGCAACAACCATTTTATGCTTATTTACTGTTGGTAAAAATTCCAACATAGTACATTAAATATGGCTATTTTCTTCTAAAATGTTTATATTCTCAATTGAAAGACTCAAAGACTGGTGACTGAAATCATGTCTGGCTATTTACTCTAAATGAATTTTAAATTTGTTTAGATTAGGATCTGCTCATATTCTTAATATTAGATTATTTCATTATTTCTCACTCATGGTAGGGTTTTGTCTTCATGACGCTAAGTATTATACTCTAGTGATAATATACAAATGATGCTTCTGATACTGAAATATTTCAGAAAGAAATAGTTTCTTTTCAGAATCACTATTGAGTATCTGTATTAAACCTTATTGCATTTTTCTGTTTAAAAAATTATTACTGTATTTTTTGGACAAAAAGACATACCTGACAATAAGACACACCCAAATTTTAGATCAGGTAAACAAGAAAAAATATTCTGAACAAAATAGTATCACACTTCTAAAATGTTCTAGGGTACCACACCTTCAGACCGTAACATGTACTCTTATGTTCCCCCACTTTGGGGGTGAGGAGTGCAGCCTATTGTCCGAAAAGTATGGAAGTTTATTCCCCTTCAGAACTAGGTTTATATTCTCATCTTCGAGTTGTCCTTCTATTTTCTTATTGACATAAGTAGATTCAATGCACTGCACATGATGGGTTCATTTATTTCATGTTACCATTGCCGAGTGCTCTTGTTTGTGTGTCCTTCATACATTCGAGGAGATGGATGGCTCTCTATGAATGGCTTCACTGTCACATCTTGATATAATTGTAGTCAATCCATTTGGTTATCATGCTAAATACATATGAAAACATTCTTGCGCCTGCAAGTTTGCAACTATCATCAGATTGGTTGTGACTCATAGCAAACTTATCTAGAACAGAACAAGTCACTGCCCTGATCCTGAAACATCCTCCCAATCTTCCCATTGTTGCAACCATTGTGTCGATCTATATGTTGGGATTCTTCTTTTTCAGACTCCCCACTTTACCAAGTTCCATGTTCTTCTCCACACACCCATTTTTCCTGAGAACATGCCCAATGCACGTGAGAAGAGTTGCCACTCTCACTTCTAAGGAGAATTCTCGAGGCATGTCATCTAACACAGATTTGTGCCCGTGTGATGCTGCAACCATTTTCCATTAACTACAGTAAAACTTTGCTTGGGGGCGGATGCTGTTATTGTTGTTAGGTGCCGATGAGTTGGCGGCAACCCATCGCAACCTTACGTGCAACAGAAGCAAACACTGACCAGTCCTGTGCCCTTCTCACACTTGTTACTAGGCCTGACCCACTGTTATAGCCTGGTGTCAGCCCATCTCTTAGAGGGCCTGCTTCTCCTCACCACCCCTCTAACCTACCTAACACATAGTCCCTCTACTGTGTGCAATTGTAGCCATAGATTTCACCAGAGGTTGGGCCATCTTTCTTTGGAAGACCACAAATATGGAGGTCTTCTAGTCAGTGGTCCAGGCAACTAGCTGTCTTTCAAATTTCTTCGCATAGACAAATGAACAGCTTTAGTGCTGTATTCATTTGTTTAGACACTTTAGTTGGCATTTTTTTTTCATTTTCTGAGGCCCTGATTTTCACCAATAGCTTCATTGCCATTTGAATTTTTACCTTCAGTACCATTTACCCTATGCTATCTCCAGAAATGGTTGAATATTGGCTATTTTATTTTTTGTTATAGTAACTCTGAACTTTCCATCTTCTTTTGACATGACCTGCATTGTTAATATTTTGTCCATAAAGGCTTTATTATGTCATTATTCTAATTCATGCTCATACAAAGCATGGTCTTCACTTTGTCTTTAACTCCAGGTCTTATCACATTTCATTAAAATACTTGACCCTATCTGTGGTGGTCATGTACTTGATGTCAATTTCATGATTGGGAGGGTAGGGGTGAAGTTTAGCCTGTCACTCTGGAGATAGCCAATGGGACCTCTGTATGGGCATGCCTTTCTTCTGACGATTCTGAGAAGTCTTACAGTATTTCCCAATTGGAGGGGAGAGACTAGACTCAGTCTCTGAGAGATGAACTACTGACAAGAAGAGATGACAGCATGCTTATTGATCCGGATTTCTGGAGAGTGGAGGAGCTGGAGGAGAGGTCACATGGGCTTGCCCTTATGGAGCCAAACCTCTGGGGTCAGAGAAGCCATGTGGAGACTCCTTCCAGTGCTGAGATGTTTCTACTGCTGCTGGACACACAAGACTCTGCACCCACTGGCCTGTGATTGTCCTGGTCATTGCACTGCTTCAGAAGTCGGAAGGAGACTTTATAGACTGGTATCGGACATATGGGCTAATATTGGACTTATGACCTTGGACTGGATTGGGTTGGGATGCTTTCTCAATGTTCCATTCCTCTTGTATATAAACCTTTCCCTTATATCCATATGCGTGTTTATAAATTTGTTTCTCTAGTCTACCCAGACTAACAATCTTCCCCAAATGCCCTTTCAAAACTTATGTTCAGCATCATTTTACTTCATTTCTTTCTGTTGCTGTAGCTACTTTGCATTCAAGAGTAAGTTCCAGGCTCTCTTGTGCCATCCTTTTTTTTTTTTTTTTTTTTTTGCTATTTTCTTTCTTATCCATTATTACCATTTTTCATGTGTGATGTTCTTGCTGTCATCCTCCATTATGACTGGCAATCAGTCAACACTGGTCAAAGCATGAAATCTATTTTTTTGGGGGGGCATCACTGCACTCCTGTGGGAGTAGGAGGACAGCCTTGCGCCTGGAGAGCTGCTGCTGGATTTGAATTGCCAACCCAGTGGACCGCAGTCCCGCACACAGCCACTATGCCACCAGGCTCAGCCTGAAATCTATTATTGAGATCTTATCCAGACTCGTGTGGAATATCTCCAAATACATGATCGAGCTCTGATGACTCTGTTCTAATTTTCTTTAATTTCAACTTGAATTTGCTTATGATTCATTGATCTTCTCTCTGTTCCACAGTTGGTCCCTGGCTGTCTACTGGCTGATGACATTGAATTCCCCCACTGTGTCTATTTATAAATGTAACCAATTTGATTCTTGTGGATTCTATTTGATGAAATCCATGTCTATAGTCATCATTTGTGTTGTTGAAAATGGAATTTGCAAGTAATTAGTCTTTGCTCTTGCAAAATTCAACCCTGTGTTCTTGAGTTTTGTTTCTGTCTTTAATACCTTGTTTCCACCTATGCATCCTTCCTCTTTGTTTGTAATTTTCACATGTCCATTGCCAATAATTATCAATGCATCTTGATTTCTTAGTTGAGACTGCAGACCAAGGTAGAGTTTTTCAGTATCTTCAACTTTTACTTTAATTATTGGTAAGTAGATTTCAATGGTAATCTATCTGATAGTTCTCGTGGACCTAGAGATTACACCATGCCACATATAGCACTGCACTTTAGGATAGGGCTGGAACTGTTTGCTTGTTTGTTTTTCACCATAAACTTCCAGCATCACAGCCATGCAGAAGCACTTACAGTACAGAAGATTTTGAGAAAAGTGGTGAGTTACTGTCTTACTTCAGAAATACTGCAAACACCCTGAAGACGCCTTTTCTAATGAGCTCCTCTGGATCCCTTCTTTTGATACAGTATTTTAATGATGAAATATTCCATCTAGAGTGATAGTCATGTAGTATATGTATGACTCATTGGGAAATCTCAATCATTCATGTGGTACCATAGAAAATGACCAGATCCTACACTAACCTAAAGATAATTCTAGTGTTGATGTGAATATATTTATTTACTTTGTCCCTCAGAATTGGCATCTACATAATTTGCAAATATCTACTTATTTTTGCTTAGTTCCTCGACAGTGAATGAAGCCACTGCCATCTGTTCTATTCCAGGTCACAGGGACTCTTTAAGGAAGAGTAGAATTGCTCCTGTGCCTTTCCAGGACTAGCAATAGAAAGCCTGTTCTTTCTCCTGTGAAGTGGCTGGTGGTTTCAAACTGCTGACCTTGTGAGGTAACAGCCTAACAGTCTCAATACTACCACGGTCCTAAAGAGGGAATTACTGTTAAGCCAAATTTGCAAAATGTATAAGAATGCTATCAGTTTTGAAGTTATTTTATTAGTGTTATTTTATTAGCTCATGTTTTCAGAATGTTTTCTATATTTGAATATTTTCTGTATTTCAGAATACTAGCCATAAAATGTATGTAGACACAGATATTCATACTTATCAAGACTTAAAACTGTATTTTTGTTTGTTTGTTTTTTGGCATTACTGCCTCTGGTGGTCATGGGAGCTACCCAGTGCTGCTCCTGAGAGCCGCCACTGGATTTGAACCACCAAGTCCACAAGCCGCAGTCCCACACTCAACCATTTATGCCACCAAAACTGCATTTTTTATTAACTAAAGTTACTCATGCAAAATGTTTTTAGATCAAAATGGACATATAAATAACCTGATTTGGGCTTTGACAAAATTAACAGATTTTACTATCTATCTATCTATCTATCTATCTATATATCTATATATATATATATATATATATATATATAAAAGTCTAAATGACACTGTGCATTTCTCAAGGTCTTTCTTTAAAATATGCTTTGGAAAGCTATAAGATTGCTGAGCCTGACTAATGTACTTGATTCTCACCTTCATGGTATTTCTTTTTCATGGCTTAATAGGAAATATTTGGTTACTTATCTCTGGGATTATTTTGAATTGCCACTGTTTATGAAGTTCTCTATTTTTGAAATCTGCCTTAAGTCATAGAGTTTACATAATTATTCAAAAGCCTTCTGGTTAGAGATTAACGGAATATACCAATGACAGAGGCAATTCAAGATTGCTGTGTCCAAGAATCAAGTAGGCCATTTATGTTTATATCTTGAATTTTAAGGCAGAATGGTTTAAATAATTCCATAGCAGAAATATATATTGTCCTTCATGAGACCTTGACTGTGAAAGTTCATAAAAACACTCCCACCTATAGCCATGGTTTGTTACTGCGGAAAGACAGATACTTTTACCAACAAAAGAAACATTCATTTCCCCAAAAACTGCATATAAATATTTTACACAGTTACCTAATTTTCTCAAAGTTTAAATTGATTATAAATAGTTTATGTGCTTTTTCTGTATCTGAAACCTGCAGAACTCTTTAATGAAATCTTGCTTAAGCCTTTGTCAATAACTACATTTGATGCACAATACAGCAGTGCCCCCTAGAGCAAGATGTGCTTACAAATGAGCTCTCACAGCTAGCTGTGTAATTGGATTAGAACCACAGCAGAGTGCCGAATGGTAAGCGGCTCCATTTCCTAAACTCTGGAGACTAGGGCCATAGTAACTAGGAAATCATGCCCATGGGGCTTTATTTCACTTAAAAGGATTTTCTATAGATTTATCATATGCAATACAGTGTACAAATGTGTGCTGCTAATTGAGTTTTCCTTTATGCATGTGATTTAGATTTTTTTTTCATTCCCAAATATTAACCCACAGAGCCAATATAAAGGATCCTAAGCACATTCATAATCTTTATAATATATTGGAAATAGCTTTTGATGGTGTATTCTACAGATCATAAAGACAATAGAATAGAAACTAGAAAATGCCTGAGAGATGAATGAGAGCAGTATGCTCACTTCTTCCTCCAGGTGAGGATGAGCTGCCTGCCTGTGTCCTGCAACCAAATGTCTAATGAAGTCAGAGTGGACTGCGCACAGCCCACCACTTACTAAAGGCAGCAGCATTCGTCTTCCGCTTGATTATAAATCCCTGTACGTTGCTAATTTCTAACCTATTTACAATTTAGAAATAATTTTTGCAGTATTTCTTTCATCATTTAACATTATTCAGAATAACATTTATTTTATGTGTGAGAAAGGAATGCTAAACTGTGTTATAGTTTAAAAGCATGGCTTAATAGAAAAAATCTTGAAAATATTCTCTTACTTTTTAATACAGCTGTGTTTAGTGGATATTATCCTAGTTTCTATAGTCTCAAATAAACAAAAAGTTAAAGCATGAAGTAAATAAATAGAGGGTGAAAACCACTTCAATGATCTAATTGGATAGAAATGTGGAAACAAACTGTTTCCCTAGTGTGTTTATCTTTGCACTTTGCAATACAAATATGTCACATACGTTATCAGAAGGCAAGAATAAAGAAGAGAAAAACAGACAAGGAGACAAACAGAACAATAATGAAAGGGGAGCACCACGAGAAATGTTATTTGAAACAGGAGAGAGGTGTTTAAATCTACAAAAAAATAGAGATACTCCTTTAGCAGTCTCACTTCTAAATTATTAGTCATTTTTTTTAAAAAAGAACAATAGCACATCCTTTGAGGTTGTGACTGTCAATTTAGGAATTCATGCCTGGAAGTCAACCACTCCCAACTATAGATAGAGAGCTGGGAACCTTGTCCCTACCATCTTGCCCAAGGTGACTAACTATCACGTACTTCCTATATTGGACTCTTTAGAGAAGCAGCTGTAGTGAATAGGAATTTGGTAATGTTTGTATGTAAAGCCATTGTTGCCCAACCTTGATGTAAATTTTCTGTTTAGGAAAGAGAAAGACAGAGACAAAGAAAAATACTTATTTTGCTTCAGGCTGAAGTAAGCTTCATATTTGAATTAAAAAAAAAAACTATGATTTCCTTTGGGAACTAATAGTGTTGAAACCATAAATAATCTTCTTGCAGAGAAAAAGCAGTAGCCTTTCTCTTTTAAAAAGTCACATTTTAAAAAAAAATTAAAAAGAAAGTCACAATTATTTACATTTAATGTGTTTATTAGATAAAGTATCACCAGGGCAATGATGCAATTAAAAAAAAGAAAATACAAGTAAATGTAGATGAATTCATAGCTAGTACTATTGTTTATCTTCTCTGTTGCATTGTAAAAGCTAAAAGAAGTATAAACTTTAAGTTTATAAACTATAAGTTAATGTATATAGAGTTGGATGATGACACAGACTTTTTCAAAGTGTATTTTTTTTCAAGGTATGTTTTTTAGTAGTAAATGCTTGCTAATAAAATATTTTGCACCCTAACTATACAAACGCTTTTGACAATGTTGAACAAGGATCATTATTAAAAATATTAATATGAAGAGTTTTAAAAGTCCATGGAGAAATTTTTCATTTTCAAAATTCATTTTCCTATGCATTTTTAAAATGATTTCATTGAAGGCTTTTAATGACATTATAACAAAAGGTAAATCAATTATATAAAGAAAACTTGTACATAAGTTGCCATCATCGTTTTCAGAACTTTATCTTTCCATTTGATCCCTTGGTATCAGCTCTTCTTTTTTCCCTCTCTTCTCCACCTTCCCATCCTTGTGAGCCCTTGATAAATTATTATTATTATTATTATTATTATTTTCTCAGACTGTGCACTGTCCATTGTTTCTTTTACCTATATTTATGTGCCTAGTTCCCCCCTCCCCAGGGCTGTTTGTGTGTGGGGGGTTAATTTCATCCCCCTCTGGCCCCCTTTCCCATCCGGCCATCCTCCTCCTCCCCACCTGGTATCACTACTCCCACTGCTGTCTCTGGTGGATTGATCTGACCTGGATTCTGTGCATTGAAAGCTCTTATTTGTACCAATGTAGACACTGTGGTCTCGCTGGATTTGTGAGGTAGAACTGGGGTCATGATAGTGGGGAGGAAGACTTAAAGAACTGAGGAATGATGTGTGTTTCACCAGTGCTATGCTGTACCCTGGCTGAGTCTTCCCTTCCTTGTGACTCTTCTGTGAGGGGATGTCATATTGTCTACAGATGTTGCTCCACTCTGACCCCTCTCCTTCACATCGATATATAACTGCTTATTTTTGATCTTCTAATAACTGATCCCATCTACATCTTGTGATCAGACAGATGGTATGATTCTTTCATGTACACTTTGATGCTTCTCTGCTAGATGGCTGCTTGTTTAACTTCAAGGCTTTAAGACCTCAGATACTATATATTTTAATAGTCACACACCATCAGTTTTCTTCACATTTGCTTATACACTCATTTTGTCTTTAGCAAGTGTGTCAGGAATGTATCACAGAATGCCAGGCTATTAGAACAAAGTGTTCTTGTGTTGAGGAAAGAATTAAGTAGAGGCCTCAAATCCATCTACTTACCTAAATAATTTAATATATAAATATATTTACATAGGCCACCAGCCCTATATTATATATTAGTTTGTTTATATAAATACATGACTATATTTATATCTCTATATGTAACTTTTGCCTCCTAGATCTTTCCTCTCCTTTAAATTCTCTGCTACCCCACTATCACGTCCCCATCTGAGATCTTCCTATGAATTGTTGATTCCTCTTTGTAATAATATAAAGAGGGGAAAAGACTATAACTTTGAAGCCTAAGGAACACTTTATCTAAGAAACTATGGTATTTTCAATTGTCTCATATGTTTACAAAAGCTGGACAATGATTAAGGAAAACCAAAGAACTGATACATTTGGATTATAATAGCAGTGGTGAAGAATATTAAATATGTTATGATTGCTTGAAGAATAAGACAATTTATAAAGGGCTGAAGTGCTTTACAGAAATAAGGATGGTGAATAGTCTTGAAAAATTTGGGCATATCATCAGGAGGGACCAGTACGTGGAAAAGAACATCAAACTTGATAAACCGTTAACAAAAAAGAGAAATATTATCAACATGGTGGTTGCAACAATGTACTCGGTAGTGTTTGATCTCTTCTACACAGGACCACAGCAAATCTAAGCTAATGTACAGTCATACAAATACAATAGCAATAATATATCCATGTTAAAATTTCCAATAGCAATAATATATCCATGTTAAAATTTCCAAACATGGCAATAATATATCCATGTTAAAATTTCCAATAGCAATAGCAATAATATATCCATGTTAAAATTTCCAAACATGGATCTTTATGTTTTATATAATGATTTTCTTTATTTCAACCTCTTAATTTCTTAATAACAAAGCTATTATTGCATACTTTGAAATAAAAAAAACCAACAATTCCTGTGGCAGTTACATAATCTGGTGTCAATTTGGGTATTGAGAGGTTGAAGAGTGAATGGGCTGGAGTTTAGTTTGTCAATCAGCTCACAGTCAATGAAACATCTATGGGCATTGCCTTCCCCTGAGGATTCTGGGAAGACTCTGGTATTTCCTCCTTGGAGATGGAAGAGACTCTCTCTCACTACTTCACTTCCTTGAAGGCCCTCTACTAACAAAGCTGATTGCCTGCGAGGAATTCTGAGGAGAAGCCACATGGACCTACCCTGAGGCAGCTCTGGGTGCTGGAGAAGCCACATGGAGACCCCTGCCTGCTCTGAGATGCTAGCACTGCCACTGGATCCAAAGACTTTCTATCCATTGGCTGTGGTCATCCTGCACTGAGACTCATTGCATGTGTTTCTGTGAGTCTGAAGAGGACTTTATATATTGGTATTGAACTTATGTCCTTGACCTGCACTGGGTTAGGATATTTTTTAATGTACAATTACCCTTTATATAAAACTCTTGTGTACACTTGTGTGTCCATGAATTTGTTTCTCTATTCTATATAGACTAACACAGTTCCTATTCTCAAACTTATTATTCCATTTATTCCTCCTCCTCGATTGCAATAATTCATCAACAATCAGTTAATTAATTCATTATCTGTCACCCATAATCAAACTTTTTCATAGTTCATCTAACATTTAGGTACTCAGAATCCAGTCTGAGGTAAGCATTTTATTTTTAAGTTAATCCAAACACTTTGTTTCCTTATTTTACTTGACTATTCAAATATTTAGATATGTGCATCTGCAAGTTACTTAAAATCTCAGAATATGTATAATTGGAACCATAATTCATTTTGCCTTAGCGTTAAGAATTATATAATTATATTTTCTTCCTTGAATCCATTAATATTACCTCATCTACTTGTGATAGTTCTTCTACATCTTTATTCTTTCACTAAAGTTTGAAAATGGAGCCTCTTGTACTTCCATATATATATATATATATATATATATATATCCACTTTTTTCCAAACTTGTTATCTCAAATATTTATTTGATATTAGATTATTTGTCCTTAAATGTAAATATTTCTTGGCACAGGCAAAGTTACTTATTGAAACGGAACTATTAGACTCATGGGGATTGATTTTTTTCATTCACATATATGATCCTGGATGATGGGCTCAACAATCCTGTAGAAATTAAGAGTATATTCAGTAATGCATTATTTTTAACTTTTGGAGTGATTTGAGTGAAAATCTACAGAGCAAACTGTTTTGCATTCAACAATTCCTCCAGATTTCCTTTCATACAATTAATGTAATCCCCTCTTAGTCCCTTTTTAGTCCAGAAAATTTTTTAAAAATAAAAATTTGAGGACTGAGCCCTGATAGCATAGTGGTTGTGCATGGGACTGCGGCCCACTGGATTGGAGGTTCAGTTCCAGCAGCAAGGCTGAGCCTCCTGCTCCCACCACCAGAGGGCAGTGAT
The DNA here is from genome assembly GCA_004026705.1 of Nesogale talazaci. NCBI lineage: Eukaryota > Metazoa > Chordata > Mammalia > Afrosoricida > Tenrecidae > Nesogale > Nesogale talazaci. The sequence goes on along the minus strand of PVJH01011903.1, from coordinate 40,264 downwards.
GCCCAAAAAACAAAAACAAAAAAATAAAAATTTTAAAAGGTGAGATGAGGAATGAAAATAATTGATAGTTATATTATTTCTATTTAATTAAGGTACACTTTTATTTTCTATAGATAAACTTTGAACTGTGAACAAACTCATTTTCTAATAAAATTGAAGCTAATGGATTTAATCAATTTAAAATGATGTAACATATTCTCCAAATCATAACTCAATTATGAGGTTAAATTAAAGAGAGTAAGGATGTTTTCTAGAATATAATAAACTTATATCTAAGTAAAGGAAGTATTCTAAGCACACAAAATTATGACGTTTGGTGAAGTATTTTTGGAAACTTAGTGCTTAACCAACAACTGAGACAAATGGAAAAGTGGGTGCCAACATTATATCGACTTAGGCTGGAGAAAGAGTGGGGTGTTTTGTTCTGTTGGACACAAGTTTTCTCTCAGAATGGACTGGACATCACCCAACCGCATCGGCCCTTAACCAACAATAAATCTTCAGATTTGTAGTCAAAATATTCATCACTAGTCATTCTGAGACAATCTAGGGCTAACCTTAGAACATTGTACAGAAATAGAAATGTTTTATTATGATTTCAAGGACATAGGCATATTTTTAAGAATAGTGTTTTGCCAAAGTATAGATGCAGCCTTCTTGAGAAACTAGTAGTTATATAATTTTATAAAATTGTGTACTTTAAAAGAATGATGATAAATATCTACAGTTCACTCTAATTATATCAGAGTAGACAATCTAGACTGGAAAAGGAAATTTCCACCCAATCAGATTAAAATAATCTGTACAGTGGTCTCATAAGTACATACTTATAACTATTCTATTACCCAGAAATTTAAGATAGAAAGTATAAATAAGTATAAACTGTAAATGTAACCTCAATCAGAACGTACTTTAGCAATTAGCCTTAATCTCATGCTGCTTCACTCAAAAAGTAAAAGCAGGTGTCATTTGGAGTGAAGCACAATGGAGCTGAATCCAATCGACATCGATGTCTACTTTTTCCAAGAGCAATGCAGAGCTGAGAGAATAAGTTTTGAAAACTGTGAAAAATCCCATTCTATTCATTGATTCGTGAGGTGATGTTTGCAATAACGGTCAGGATGCCAAGAATTAGTGAATATTCCTTAGTACTTTCTGCAATAGACAAGGTTGGGCTTGAGAAACGAGAGGAAGAAAAATCAGAGATCATGTACATTGTTCTTCATTGTTTCTTGACATAAATTCCAAATGCACAGGCATGGCAATGATCAAGCTCATGTTCTCACCGAGACGGCATCCTGAATAGATAGCAAACTATGACTTAATGAAAGCAATGCAGCAATTAATCCTTAAATAACTAGGGATGGGCTGAACCCCAGTGTCGTAGTGGTTGTGTGCGGGACTGCGCACACAGGGTTGTCCCTTCATATCCAGCGTCAGCTCTCCAGGAGCAAGGCTGGGTCTCCTACTCCCACCAGGGGGCAAAAAATAACTACGGATATTAAAACCTAGGACTTAAGAATAGTCGGGGAAGTTTTAAACAAAGATTTTTCTTTGAGATCTGACTAAAGAAAATGAGTGTTTACTCCATTCCAAGATAAAAAGAAAACTTTTATTAAAAGTCTTGATGTGACCAAACTTGAAATATTTGAAATCAGAAATAAAAGCAATACAGCTCTTTTGCAGCAAGTGCAGGAGGGAGCTCAGTAGATCTGGAGAGGCAGGGCTGGATCAAAGACATTCTGGCAATTGCGGGGAGCTTGCGTTTTAAACCGCAGGACCTTATTTTCTGACACACACTTATTTAAAATCATGGAAGTGTGCAAGCATTTTGATTGTAAGGGATCACTGAAGGATTTTCACGATGTCACAGGGGAATATACTGGATTTCACTTCCTAAAAGCCAGTCAATGAAATGGCAGCAGGATGCCGTCATAACTGTAAATGTGCTTGATTCCACCAAGAAGTCGCAAACTCTTAAGAGTCTAATCACTTCCTATTTTATACATATGTCCAGCTCACTCTTGAAGAAATCAATGGAATTCTGGAGCTACCTTTATTATCAGGGAAAAAGGAGCTTAACCGTTTTCAGAACTTTAATTAGATTCCTTGTTTTCAATAAAAGTAGAGGGCATACAAATAAAGTTTCCCAGCTGTAAAGACCCATGACCTCAGTTTTTTCTCGTAAGAGTAAGACAAGTAAAGAATACACTGAAAATACAACCTCGTGTGTATAGCCTTTCAGTGTATTAGGAAAACATCTGACAATGCCATAGAAAGAAAAGAAGCCTCAAAAGAAAACATGTCCACAGGACATCAAGATACTAGAACTCAGAAGAATTGAAAGATTACAAAATGAGTAGAGAAAAAAAATCTTCAGATTCTCATGCAAAAGCACGTAACACAACAAAAGCTCCACAAGAAATATAAGAGAGGTTATACAGACCTCTAAATATTTTAAGAAAAACAGACTTCCTGTTATCTATGGCTTCTAATTTTATAATCTTCTGAAAATTTCCCTGTTACAAGGTATTTCTTTAAATATGCATATAATCTTCTTGCACCATTTGTTCTGTCAAGAGGATACATACACCAAATGTGGATGACATATAGTTCAAATAAACTGATGGCAGAGGTGGCCACCAAGATAATGGAATAGAAACTGTCTGCATAGGACAGGAAACCAGGTAGCGAAGTTGTAGTGGCAATAGTTGGATGATAGAAAGGGAATGGACAGGACCTCACCATCCCTTGTGTATCAGAAGTAAGCTTGATGAACAAAAGACAGCTACTTTCCTAATATGAAACTGGCTTGAGGGAATGCTATGAACATTTTGATAGAGCATTTCTGATTCTATTGAGTGCTATATTATGATGTTAATTTCACGCAACATTTCTCCTCAGAAAACAAAAAGGTAAGATAAATAAATTTTATGAGCACATACAGAAAACCTTTATTTTGATGAACTATTTTTGATTCCTGAAGAATTAAATGTGCCATGTAAACAAAATGGCACCTCCTTTTAGTAGCCCCAAGAGCATATTCTGCTTTAAAAATGGAATACTTAAAGCTTGCAAAGTATGACCATTTTCATCTCTTCTTGCTTTCTTCAACAAAATACACAGCCCATTAACAAATGCTGTTTACCCAATCATCAAGTGCTGTGTGGTGACAGGATTAGTGCTCATTAGCCCCTACTCCTTCCTCTCCATAGTTCGCCCTACTTCCTTAGCTGCTGTGAGCCTCTTGTATTTCACTCGTTTGGTTGGGCTGTACTGAATAACCTAATGTTTGATTCAGAACTTGGAGTCAGCTCCAAATCCCTGGAGAATGAAATGGGTGACTCTTCTTAAGGACATGACTGCACAGAGACATGCTTAATAATGCTCTGATCACAGCTGTGTTCTGGATGAGTGAGGGTGCCTTAAATCTTGCCCCCACATAAGTGAAGTGTCACTCTGCTATTTTATCAGATTTTTAACTCCCTGGGCTTTTGTGAGAAAAAAAAAAAAGCAAAATTGGAATATAAGATCTTAAATCACTATCAGCTCAGCAACACTCTTGAAAAAGCGTTTTGTAATAAAGGAACTGCAAACTCACTGAACTGAAGATGGTGTCACCCCAGGGAATATAATTTTTGTTACACTTTGGCTGACTGGTAAAGCATCATCTACTCAGATCTGTTTGCTTTACAAAACTAAGAACTGATCGTTTTGCCTTCAACAGTATTTAACTAACCTCTCACCCAGACTTAAATCACCGTTGTTTAGGTTATACGGCTATATTAATACTGATATTAGAAGTCAATCATATTTTAATGGAAACACGTGATCACTAATAAGCTGAGTATTTAGTGCCTTGTTAATGTGTACTTAGAATTTTGAGACGTAGAATTACAAATTGAAACCAATAATGCAAGATGATTATCTCAGTGTTTTATTCCCTCTGTAATAATTTCCTCACACATCTCTTTTTATTATATAAACACGTGAGAATTATACATTTGATGAAATTCCTACTACAATGTGTACTCCATTCTTATATTTAGCATGATTTTATTTTATTACTCTTTTCTCAGAAAACCAGGGTGAAAAACAAACAGTGCCTTGTTTCCAAGAATGGTGAAATGTCATTAAACCATTATTAGTGTGCAGATTCCAACACACAGCAGCCCTTCATTTAGAAAACAGTAGAACGTCACAATAGGGTTCCCGAGATTAAATTTTCATAGCAGATTGTCCTGTTGTTCTCCCATTGAGAGACTGGTATGTTTGAACTGCCAGCATTGTGGTTGACGGTCAACAAATAAGCCACTGTGCTACTGTATCTCCTTTAGTGTAACTCTGCTCCCTTCCCACCTTACCTCACCCCCAAATTACCACCAATCAAGTGAATTTTGGCTGACAGTGACCCCATCTAAGGTTTCTGAGATGATATAAATCATTACAGAAGTAGGCAGCGCCATTCTTCTCCAGAAGAAGAGCTCATGGGTTGACCCACCGACAACATCGTCTTTAGGGCTATTACCTAACCCACATCACACCGAGACTCCTTTGGGATACCTTGACCATCTCTAAATAGAAAGAGAGAGGGAAAAGGAATATAGGATTGCAGCAAAACATATTTTCAGATTTTCTTAGCCACATACATAATGTCATACGGATCTCATACAATTAACCATCTATTGCTTCTATTTTAAATATAGATATAATTGCTACTTTTATAATTTTATCAAATTTTGTTTCTGAGATTCAAACAGTTGATGAGAATATACAATTATCATAGCATTTTCCTGTTGTGTACAGCTCATCATAAATCTTGAAATATAAATTCTACTATGGGATATCAATAATGAAAGTGTGTGTATATAAGAAAAATCTACAGGAAATATGTTATTTGAAAGTAGTTTTTTTATTAAAAAGAGAAGCAGAGGAACATTTTATTGCAAAGTGTCCTTCATAAATTAAGTTAAGCTGCTATAATTATCTACTAATTACATATTATGTATTTTGAAAAGTATATATTCCTGTAGTTATGAGTGCCAGAGTCTAACAATTCTGCCTTATCATACCTGACTGATCAACTAAACCAACTACTAGAGGATCTGCAAGGCAAGATCTGAGGTGTACAAATATTAGTACAAATAATTGTACTGATTCCAAGAAGTCTCAGTGAAGAACATGCTTTAGAAAAGAGGAGTTATTGTTGGGGAACATTTACCATAGAGAGTGTAATAATAACTTTGTATACAACTTTCATTACTTCTTAGTATATCCTTTTCAGATATGGAAAACATTGTCAGAGAGGTTAATTACCTTAGCAAATGTCATACTGGTAATTAAATGTCCTCAAATATGACTCTGATGTTATTATCTTCCTGCTTATTTGATTATTCCTTCTATTGACATCTGATGAGGCCACATCATGCTGTAGTAATTTTTCTCTTAAAGATGTTTAGGAATCATAGAGATCAAGTCCAGTTCTGAAGGGCACCTAGAGCCTTGATTAAAAGTGTAGCCATCTCAGTCTCAGGTTAAATGATTAAATTATTAATTCATAATTATGTGCGGTTGAACAAAACTATATTTAATAGATTGATCAGCATATTTCTAATCTTTCCTAATTAACTTTCAATTTGTTGTGAAAAACAGAGGCTTCTGTAGCAGAATATCCTTATGTGAAGAATAATCTATATAGGCCTTTTTTATAAATGTTTTCATATGGCAAGTGCCTATCACCTCTTGCAATCATAATCCTTTTAAAATGTCTAAGATAAAATAAACTAATAAAAATCAAAATAACAGAAACACATTTTGGACAAAAGTAAATAATTCTAAGAGTGATACAACTGGTCTGAGCGCCCCTCCCCCCAGAAGAATTTACTCTGGAGGATAGCACTGAAGCTCGGGAGGGAGGGGCATGTCTGATCACAGCACATGGGAACAAATGAAGGGGGAGGAAGAGAGAGTGAAGTGCATGCAGGCCCACCCAGCCTTGAGGACGATCTCCCCACTCAGAACAGCCAACACTCAGACAGGACCAGATGGCCAGCTCCACTATGAGGCATGGCGTCTCTTGCTGACCGAAGGCCCTACGGGGGACAACACTGGAGACAGTGTCAGGATTGCAGATGACCGTCCCTACCACACAGAGGAGAACACTAAGGGTGTGCAGCAGAATAGCAGGGGGAGCAGAGCACGGAGTGCCAAGGATGGACTTGGGGACCAGGGCATGGAACCCCCTCAGACCTAACCAGAGGTCAGGCATCCCGCTTTTAAACAATTTGTCCCATGTCCCTTGGGGTTGTAAAATTAAATAAATATATTACAATGCTATTTTTGCATTCTATGAACATTTTTATTGCTCCATATAGACCAAACTTTTAATCAAGAACACCCCACCCCCCCATCCCCGTGGTCAATGGTGTCCCGCTTAAAATCTGGTCACTTTATCCTAGAAGTCAACAAAGAGACCTTGAACTATTTAGAGATCCTAATTAAAAACCCTCAGGATGGCCAACACTGAAGCCCAGCTGGCGGCTGGCAGGTGAAGACTGCATCCATTTCCACTAGACTGCAGCTACGGTAGCTACTGGAAAAAGGCAGGCAGGCCTGAGAGCTCTGCTGATGTGAACTTGACCACCGTGAGCACCTTGAAAAACACCCTAAAAGAAGAAGACCCCCGGCAGGACTGTTTTCATCCAGCTGTCAGTCAGAGCCCTGGTGGTGCAGTGGCTACACATTGGGCTGTGATCCACGTGCTCCAAGGAGAAAGATCAGACTTTCTTCTGGCATAAGCTGTCTCCAAAACCCACAGCAGGCCCTTATGACCTAGGACCAGCCCGATGACAGCGAGTACCACAAAGCTGAGGCTCCGAGGGGGGAGGCAGCACTCTTTGGAGTACGAGATATGATGGTGCTCAGATCTCCCTGGGGAACTTGGGATTCACCCTTTAGAGTTGTGTATCCAATGCCGCCAGTAAGCACTGAAATGTTTTATATGTAAGTAATTCTAGACCAAGTATCAGCACAGTGTTTTTCCCTGTGCCGCTAAGCATATATGATATTGACACATATTCACATCATAATTTTATATATATTGGGTCAATTCAAACACACACAAAAAAATGGGCTGAGAAAAAAATTCAAGTTAATTATTGTATGCAACAATAAAATATTAGAAAAGATTCCCAGATTTTTGCCACTGTGATAGAAGAGCTTTAAAAGTATCCTCAAATTTTCTTTCTTACCTGAATCTGTGCTATTGGTAATGTGACTTTATAGCTCCTGTCATGGTGAAGCAAAGGCTGTTTTCCCACTTGATATAACTATTTGGGCCTTTTGACTTGCTTTTAAGCATAGAATTAGCAGAAGAGATATTGTGTAATTTCAGAGGCAAGAATGGAAGGAGGATTGACATTCTCAGATTTTTTTTTTTTTACTATCATGTGCACAAGCATCAGCTAGTCTGGAGTCTCTTGGGGATGCAAAGGTTAGAATGCTCTGTTGCTAACCAAAATGCTGGATATTCTAATCTACCTAGAGCAAGACACATGACATATTTCTGAAAACCTCCCTTGAAAACATTAGGAAATATCATGCCACTCTGACATGAGTTAGAATCAACCTCCTGACAATCTTTTGTCCAATGAAAAGCACATGGAAAAAAATGAGTTACTCTGGGCCTGAGCCCCAGTGGCATAGTGGTTGTGTGCGGGACTGCAGTTCACTGTTTAAATCCAGCAGCAGCTCTCCAGGAGCAAGACTGGACCACCTACTCCCACCAGAGGGCAGTCATGGCCCCCCAGAAAGAAATGAGTTACTCTGCCTGCCACCATCTTATAGTATTCAAACCTCAGCAGAAGCAGGAGCTATATGAAGAACCTAACTAAGTGTAGGCAAAACACGGACTACACAGTTGAGTTCAGATTATCAACCTACAGAATAGTGAGGTAACTAAATAAGGTTGGGGAGTAATTTTATTCATGGAATAAACAACTAATAAATATCAAGGACCTTAAAGATTTCTATGAATCTGAAAATGAAATAACGGTTCCATTTCCCTTACAGTCTCTGACTTTTTCTTAGCTCTCTATAATATTGGGTGCTTATCTAATAGCTATGCCAATTCTTAATATTTAGCTGTGAATTATAGAGCAAATGAAAATATGCAGATGTAGAATAGAAGGATAATATCTACGTGGGTAAATACAGGTCTCCAAATTAAAACATTTGTGAAAGGGTATGCATATTTGAGATTGCAGTTTTAATCATGTTTCCCCAAAGCCTGGCATACCCTCACAAAATGCCAGGAGTCAGAGTTACCTTCCCAGTCTGTTCTTATTTTTTCATAAAAGATGTAATCTTGCTCTTTATAGAGCCAAAAAACAAATCAGTTTATAATTCCCCATTATTGAGCTGATAGCTTGAAGTATCACATTATCTTTGATAAGAGACCAACATGTCTAAAGACAATGGTCAGTGTCAAAGAAAATTGCCATATCCTGTTGAAAAGAAAATATTAATCATGGTTTGTAACCATGACCTTCTTTTGGGGGATGGAAATAATGACAACATTATTTTGAATTTTTATGAAAATGACTAAAAAGCAAGGGAGAAGGGCATAATTCTAAAAAACAGGTACTGTAGGATCCCACTGCTTTCAATGTCATATTAAATCAAATTCAAAAATAAGAAATAAGACAATAATGTCATAAGGAAAGAATAGCCTGGCTTAAAAGGACAAGATGATGAGATATCAAGTCAATAAGTGGAGATGAAAAAGGATCTAGGTGACATCAGAAGGGATTGCAATAAAAGTAAGATTGCAGAAGTTTGAGTAAAATACACATCAGCTTTACTGAAAAATGTTAGTGAACTGACGAAAATCAGATCAATAGAAAAAAACAGAAATTTCCCCCAAATGAGGAGGAAAAACAGAGGTGACACTAGATGATTATGGAGTTCTGGTTTATTGAGCAATTTATCCAGTGCCACATTTTTTTAAATAATAAATAATTACCTATTAAAAATTAATCCCACCCTTTGTACTCATATTCATTCTAGTCAGTTTACTCTTAACAGAAAACTGAGTTTATAGGAGTATTCCTAGTTTTAAATGAGTGAGGGAGAATTTGAACCCAGACAGTCTGACTCTAGATAGCAGGCTCTTGGTGCCAATGTAATAGGGGCCCTCTCTCACCTCTACATCTTAGTTATGTATTTACATTGTGAGTAACCAAATGACACTGAAAAGAAAACATCTAGTGATGAGAAACAGCTTTGTATAAACAGAACAAAAGAGTTTACTGAATCCTTGCAAAGTTAATAGAAACAGAGCTACACTACATAAGTCTAGGAAAAATGATCATTATGGAATGATGAGCTTAGAATGCTGGAAAGACCCAGAAAAGCAACAAAATAAAGCATAACAACTAAAAGAGATCATTACTTTCAAGTTACATGTAATTTATCACAAATCAGTTAAATAATAATACAGAAAAGATTATGTAAAAAATAAAAACAAAGTTCTTAAAGAAACTGATAAAATATTGCTTTTAGTTTTTTAGTGATTATACTTATAATCATGACTTGAATATATATTTTTATAAAGACTGAATAAAGGGAAGTAAATAGGTACTAAAACTAAATATCACAAAGAATCATAACTTTCTTAATCATGATGAGGTGTTCATTATTCCAAAAGTACATTCATTTCCATTCTAAATGCAGATATTCATATCTTTTTTCTAAAATTACATTTCAATTTCCATGAAGTTATAATAATTATTTGGTTGCAAAGTGCTGATACCAGTTAAGATGATCTTTGGGGAAAATAAAAGCTTGCAGCCGGAACAAACTGGAATAAGTCTATTTTAACTATAAGCAGACACAGGGACTGGCTAGTATGGCAACTTTTTCTGCTTTAGCATTCTGACAGAAAGTGTGAGTTTCTGCTCAAATGAAGATGTATAGCTTTAGAAACCCATGGAGGCAGTTCTATTCTGTCCATTGGGACAGTGAGTCAGAATCCACTCGGTGGCAGTAAGATTGAGTTTGGTTTGGTATCCTCCTTGGTGGTATGGTCATTAAGCACTAGATGACTAACTAAAAGATCAGAAGTGCAAATCACCAAACACTATGGGAGAATGTATTATTTATTTCCAAAAAATGCAAGGCCTTAAAATTCATGTGACTGTTCCCTTCTGGCCTATATGGCTATGTTGTCCTTGCCGTTGATTGACCACAAGGTTTATACTCACTGTAAGGCACTTGGCAGGTGAAAAACGCTCACCGAAAAGTTTGGAGACTCAGTCTACACAGATGCATCTTAAAACAAATATATCAAATATGCCTGGAAAATCCATCATTTAGAAACTGCAAAGCCCACAGAGAAGTAGCACACCAGATTGTGTGATCATGAGGTATCGATAGGATCAGATATCAGGGATCAAAAGGCCAAAACCATAAAATCATATCACTGTAAATGAGGGGGAGTGTGGAGTGGAGACACAAAGCCCATCTTTGTGCAACTGGACATCCCCTTACAGAAGGTCACTGACTGGCTCCGGGTGCAGTATAACACCAATGAAACACACAACCTTCCTCTGGTTCATTAATGATTCCCCCCCCCCACTCACTACCATGACCCCAATTCTGCTTTACAAATCTGGTTAGATAAGAACATGCACATGGGTACAGATAAACGCTGGAAACGCAGGGAATTCAGGACAGCTAAACACCTCAGGACCAATATCGAAAGTAGTCATATGGGGGAGTGGCAGGGGCAAGGTAGGGAGCGTTAGGGGCAACAAATCACAATGCTCTCCCTAAACCCCTCCCCAGGTGGAGGGGCAACAGAAAAGTGGGTGAAAGGAGAAATCAGTCAGTGTAAAACATGGAAAAATGTTAATGGAAACAAATGTACAAATGTGCTTGACACAATGGATGATTGTAAGAATTATGATGAATTGTATGAGGTCTCAATAAAATGACTTTAAAAAAAATAAGATCAGTAATTTAAGGCTCTACAAAGAGCAGCTCTACTCTGACACACACGGAGTTGCCGTGTGTGTGCATGCATGTGTTGGAGGGCAGGGCGTGGACAACAAACAGCAAGTGTGTTTTTTCGTTCTGTTTTGTTTTGCATTCTCCTCATCATGTTGCTTCCACTTTGAGTTTTGGATGATTAGCAGAATGACACAGATGCTTGCTGCAATCCAGCACGTTGGGAAATAAGAAGGGAAAAGGAAAAGAGAAGGTTTTATGAACATCCTTTACAGTACTTATGTAAGAAAAACTCCCAGAACTCCAGACCTTATTTTCTTTCAATTGGCAAGAACCTATTCAAATAGGCATATTTGAGAAAGTCTTTACTCTCTTTTGTACAACTGAATGAAACACTGTTTGGTCCCTCATCATCCTGATAATTGTTCTGACATTTGAATCCATTATTGGAGCCACTGTCAATATAGTTTTTGAAGTTCTCCCTCTTTTTTGCTGTCCCTCTGCTTACCAAGCCTGATGTTCTTCTCCAGGGATTGGTTTCTTTTGACAGCAGGTCCAAAATGCATGAGACTACCTTCTGGCTATACTTCTTTCAAGACAAATATATTGATTCTTTGGAAAGACAAAGACACTTTCAATAGGCTTCCCAGCATCACAGTCCAAATGTATCATTTCTTCTTCCATCTTTCTTATTCAGTGTCCAATCTTCACATGCACAAGAGACAATTGAAAATATCATGACTTGATCCAAGCATAGTTTAGGCCTCATAGTAACCTTCATCAGCCTTGCTTTCAGCATTTCCCAGAGATCCTGTGCAGCAGACATACCCAATGACGTACATTGCTTGTTCTCTTGATAACTGCCTCCTTGAACACTAATTGGGTATCCGCCCAAGGCAAAATCCTTGAAAACTATTACTTTTTTCACTTACCACAGTCCAGTTGTGAGGCTTTGCATCTTCTGTACATTGAGTTGTAATCCATACTGAAGGTTGCAATCAGCAAGTACATCAAGTCCTCCTCACTTGCAGAAATCAAGGTTGTGTCAACTATATATTATCTTCCTCTAACCCTAATGTCACAGTCTTCATATAATCAAGCTTCTCCAGTTATTTGCTCAACATGCATATTGAATAATTATGGGGTTAGGATATAACCCTGATAACACACCTTTTCTGATTCTAAACCACATGGTATTCCTTTTTAAGTTCACCCAGCTGTCTTTTGGTTCATGTGCAAGTTCTGCATGAGCACAGTGGAGTATTCTGTGATTCCCATTAAATTCAAGACTACCCATAGTTTGTTATGACCCACACAGTTGAATGACTTTGTATACCACCAATGAACCATGAATAAACATCTTTCTTGTATTGCCTGCAATACAACAGCCATCTGACATCAACAGTGATATCCCTTGTTATGAATTCTTTTCAGCTCCTTGTAAATGAAGCGCTACAACCATCGCTGGATGATTTTCTGCAAAAGCTTACTTGCACATGACACCACTGATATTGTTCTATAATTTGAGCATTCTGGTGGGTCACCTTTCTTTGGAGTGGTGTGGGTGACACCTAATCTGGTGTTAATTTGAGGATTAAGGCTGTAGAGATGGAGTCTAGCCTCTTGATCTGGAGATAGCCAGTCCTCTGTGGGACATGGCCTTCTCCTGAGAATTCTGGGAAATGTGTAATTCATTCTTAGAGGCAGAGACATTGTCTCTCTCTGGGATTCTTCTCACTCCCTGGGAGATGTTGCAGCTGACAAGATACATGGCAGCATGCTGATACTGGAGGAGCATGCTGAGATGCTTCTGCCACTGGATACACAAGACTTTGTACACATTGGCCTATGATTGTCCTGTTGTCACTGCATGTGCTTCATAAATCTGAAGAGGATTTATGCATTGGAATTGGACATATGGGCAAGTATCAGACTTATGACCTTGGACTGGACTGAGCGTGATGTTTTCTTAATGTTCAATTGTTCTTGTATATACACCTCTTTCTTATACACATGTGAATGCTGATGGATTGTTTCTCTTGTCTACCTAGACTAACACAAGTAGGTACAGATTTGAATTTCTCCCAGTGAGTTGGTCAAGACGTACACATTTTCTGGCATGGATAAGGGAGGGCCTTCCAGTGCTTCATCAGCTATTTAAAACATTTCAATTTCTATTCCATCAATTCTTGGATGCTTGTTTTTGATTAATACTTTCAGTGCAGTGTAACCATCTTCCTTTAGTATCATTCATTCTTGTTCATATTCTTCCTTCTGAACTGATTATATGGTGACCAGATCTTTGTGGTACAGTCACTCTGCATTCCATTTTCTTTTGTTGCTCCATGTATCATTCAATATTTTGTCCACTGAATCTTTCAACATTACATGAGGCTTGATGTTTTCTGAAATTCTTTCAGTTTATGTTGTGGTTATTATGTATTCTTCCTTTTATGTCTTTCTAATTCTAGCTCTTGACACATTTCATTATAATATTTTACTTTATCTTCTCAAGCCACTCTATGAAAATTTCCATTCAGTTCTTGGCTTCATCATGCCATCCCTTTTTCTTTTAACTACAATTAAGAAAAAAATTCAGTTTTTTACTATATTACTTTAATCTTCTCTTTTTCTGCTGTGTTTTTTTTAAATCATTATATTGGGAGCGCATATCTCCTGTCTTTGTAATGGTCTTTATCTTCCTTCGTTAATGATGTACTTAAAGTTTTTCCACACGACCTTAGGTCTTTTCTCATTAATACCAAATGCAGAAAATCTTGATGTGTTCTCAAAGTTCAAATGAGTTAAGATTAAAGGTTGTATTTTGGGTCCTGTGAACTCACTTTCAATTTCTTCAGTTTCAAACTCAATGTGAGTAATCAGTATTCTGTTGCACAGACAGCTGTTGCCACCATTTTAGATGCTGAAATTGAATTTCCCCATTGTTGATTCTCACAAATACAGACAATCTTGTTTATAATTATTCCATCTGGAGAAGTCCATGTGTATAGTCACTTTTTGTGTTGTTGAAAAGGATATCTGTGATGAAGAAGTAGTTGGCTTTGGAAATTCTATAAAATATACTGTTTTTGTTTTTCCTTGGCCATATTTTCCATATTTCCATATTTTCTCCCTCCTTGTCTCCAACTGTTGCATTTCTCTCACTAGTAATTATCAATGCATCTTGATTGCATGTTTGATCACTTTTAGACTTGGTAGAGATGTTGGTAGAATTCTTTAATTTCTTCATCACTAGCTTTAGTGATTGATAGAAAAATTTGAATAATAGTTGTATTCACTGGATTTCTTTGTATGTGCCTAGATATTATCCAGTCAAAGATTGGTTGTATTTGAAGATAGACCTTGAAATAGCCTTTTTGACAATGAATACCATATCATACCTTTTAAATTCAACCTTCCCTGCATAGGAAACAAAATGACGCTCTCATTGAAAAAGGCTAATATCAGTGCACTTCTGCTTTTGCTTGGATCTCAATTTTTATGCTTTATTTAATTTGTGATGAGTTTTCATCTTCTGAGATTCATACAGCATACATTGCAAGTCACAATGACAAATACACATTTTGCAGCTGTTTCTTCTCATTTTGAATCCTGCACGATCAGCCAATGAAGCCTCAGAAAATTCTACTCCATGTACATCATTATAGTCAACTCTAAGCAGGCAACCCTTTCTTGGTCTATTTTGAGAGTCTTCCAAACTTAAGGACTCATCTTCTGGCACTGTCTCTGACAATGTTTTGCTGCTATTCATGAGGTGTTTAGTATCTGACAGAGTTCCACTGACATTCATAAGGTTTTCTGTCACTAATACCTCAGAAGTGGACAGTCTATTCCTCCGTCTTAGTCTGTTAATGGTCTAGAAGTTATTTTGAAGCTGAAGAAACTGAAAATAAGTTCACAGGACCCAAACTTGCTCTATTTGTATGGCTGTACTGGCAAATAAATTACCAATACCAGCTCCTAGCAGCCCAGCAGCAAACAAACTGCCACTGATGGACAAATGGAAAGGCAGGTGGCTAACTGGTAGATTGTATTGGAATTCTTATAATGAACTTAAAAATAAAATTACATAATGTGAACAGCCTAGAATTATTTAGTCATTTACTTATTGTTTTATATGTTGACCTATATATAACTTGTTGCAGTGATTCATTGTCTATAATAAATGCGGTTAGACTCCTTTGGGGGGGTGAAGGCAATGATCATTTTATCCTGTCTGAGTTATTAATGGTATCAGAATCTGTTTTCTCTTTAAATTTGTGGCCCAGTTTCTATGGGTTATACTTGTATTCCCTTATTTTCTTTTTATTTATCCACCTTATCTTTTTAATTAGCATGAAAAAGCAAAAACCTCGCTGCATTTAAAGCAATGTCAGATTACTCTATGTGCAAGATAAACACAGATTTCCTCATACAGTCATTAATCTGTAGTGAACAATTTCACAATTTTTTATCACATCCAAGATTCTGCTTCTAGTTAATAAGTAAATGGAAGTAGCCCTGTGCTTACATATCTTACTGGGTACTCTATTCCTGATTTGCAGGAAATGTGGAAAGATTTAGGGATACATTTCTTTCCCAATTAGCGAAAGATTGATTTTCCTGCCAAGCTTATTATACACTAGCTGGAGGGGTTAACTCTGACTGTGTTAGTGCTCTGCAAATCGCTAATGCAGAAGATCCATTCTGGAGTCTTCTTAACAGCAAGATTCATTATTCTTGACAATTAGAAACATGAAGTCTACTGTCAAGCTATATTCTTGCTAACTCTCAGATATAAAATGTACAGCAAAAGTAGGTAGATTGGACAAAAAATGAGAGCACAGTCGATAATGTGTGCAAGTCATCTTGTCTCACATATCAGTAAGCAGTCTAACAATACTAATGTGGTGCAGTGACCCAGTCAAGACCTGGAAGCAGATGGGAAAGGATAAAATTATGACCAGAAAATTAACACTGAATTATAAAGTTTCCAGGAAAACCTTAGACATGAGAAAATCCCTCAGCATCTTTGTAGTAAACAATTTTAAAAGGCCAGGGACACAAGCATTTAGAGATTTTTCTATCGCTGTAATACACGTTTGGAATAATGGGTGATTATTGCTGTCGTCATCATCCCTGTCCAAAGCATTTGTTGTAGGATTGGGGTGGGGACATTTCCTGATAGCAATTATGGTGGATAAATTAAATGTCAATTCTTAATTGAGAATTGGGTAAAACATGTTGATTTTGTTTGATGCAGACAAATTGGTCGTGCACCCCATACCATCTTCACAATCAAGCTCTATCTATGTCCATTCTTACAGTCATTAAGCCATTCACACTTCTTGAGGGTATTCATCTTTTGGTTGACTTTCTATTTGACTCAGCATGAAGTCTTTCTCCGGGGACCAATACCCCTGATGATAAATGAATGAAATAAAGTTTCCTCATACTCACTGCTAAGGAATATTTAACTGTGCTTTCTCCAATATATGTCTATTATTCTTCTGTCCCCCATTATATAGTCAATGTATTTTGCTAATACAATAATTCAAATATATCAATTCTTCTTTGGTATTCCGTATTCATTATTGAGCTTTTGCATACACAAGATGATTTCAAATGACTGACTTTGATCAGGCACACTTTAGTCTTCAAAGCGACATATTTTTTGTTTAACACTTTGTAAGTCTTTTGTAGCAAAAGACTTTAAAATATGTCTTTGGATTTCCTGTTCTCTGCTTCCATGTGTGATGATTGTGATTCCAAGTAAAATTGAATACTGGACTTTAGTCTTTTCCACTGTGTGTTGCTACTGGCCTGGTTGTGAGAATTTTTGTTGTTGTTGGAATAGAATACATTCTAAATATTTTAGCTTTTAATTTTCATCAGAAAGTGTGTCCTTTAAAGCCCATTTGTTTTTTGCAAACAAGGTTCTATCATTTGCATAACACAGGTGGCTAATGATTCTTCCTGCAATCCTGATGCTGCATTCTTTATATATCCCAAAGTTTCATAATATTTGCTCAGTCTACAGATGAAATGAAGGTGTTGAAAGGATACAAACTTGATGCACATTCTTTCTTGATTTTAAACCACAAAGTATTATATTATTTTTTTACATGACTGTCTCTTCATCTGTTTACAGGTTACTCATAAGCATAGCTAAGTGGTCTGCAGTTCTCTGTCTTTACAATATTATGCATTCTTTACTATGATCCCCACAGTTAATATCTATGCATAACCAACAAAGCAACAACAAACATCTGATTTTTTTTCCTTTCAGTCAAGACTCATCAGACATCTACAATATCATCTTGGGTTTCACATCTTCCTCTGAACTAGGCTTGAAATTCTGACATTTCCTTGTTAATGTGTGTGGCAGTCACCTAATCTGGTGTCAATTTGAGGATTAAGAGTGTAGGGGTGGATTCTAGACTTTCAATCTGGAGATAACCAATGAGATCTCTGTGTGGGCTTGGCGTTACCCCAAGAATCCTGGGAAATGTGGTAATTCCTTCTTGGATGCAGAGACACTGTCTCTCTCTGGTCCAGTTTCCACTCCTTGGGAGATGTTGCAGCTGACAGGAAACATGGTAGCATGCTGATAGACCCTGAGCCCTGGAACCTGGAAGAGCCATGGGGAGAGCCTGCCAGTGCTGGCATGCTTCTACTGCCACTGGATACACAAAACTCTGCACTCTCTGGCCTGGTGCCCTGGTGTCTTATATGTGCTTCATGAGTCTGAAGAGGATGTATAGACTGGTATCAGACAAATGGGCTAATATTGGGCTTATGACCTGGGACTGGACTGGGTTGGGATATTTTCTTAATGTACAGTTGCTCTAGCATATAAAATTATTTCTTATACACCTAAGTGTTTAAGAATTTGTTTTTCTTATCTATCCAGATTAACACAATGTGTGTGTTAGTCTGGGTTGACTAGGGAAACAAATTCATAGATACTCATATACAAGAAATAAGATTATATTCAAAAGCAATTGCATATTGAGAAAACCTCCTAGCCCAGTCCAGATCAAGCACATCTGTCCAACACAAATCTATAAAATCCTCTTCAGACAAACGAAATGCATGCAATGACACTGAATGCAGGAAAGTCACAGTCCAGTGAGTGGAAGGTCTTGTGGATCCAAAGGCAATGTGAGCCTCTCAGCACTGGCAGGCATCTGAAAGTGACTCTTCTGGCTCCAGAGGAAACAGAAAAGCTTCATCTGTCTTGAATAGCTCCAGCATAGCTTCACGTGTCTTGACAATGGAGATGTCTCACAGGGAGAGTATGTGTGTGTCCTGCCTCCAGAGAGCTACTTATCTCCTCAGCACCTCCAAATGAGGTCATCAAGCTGCAAACTTATTGACAAGCTAAACCCCCCCTTTCACTGAATCCTCTCAAATTGACAAGAGATTGTTTAGCTACCATAATGTAGTTATAGTTTTTGTTTAATTATTTTCAGCAAAATTTTATTTGCATATTATATTAATTATGTTGTTTGGCAATTTGCTTGTTATACTGTATCACCTTTTGTCAATGGGTACAAATATGAGTTTCTTAAAATAGTGAAATAGTTGGGTATACAATACACAAAATTATATGTACTGGACAGAATGTATTGAGTATCTGCTAGAGGCTGATGTACACAAAGTGCATATGCCATGGACCCTGTTTTATATTGTTTAGAAATGAAGAAAGCTATAGTGGGATAATTCAAACATTATATAATAAATACAGAGGAGAGGATTTTTATAAGCTTGAAAAAATAAACAAGAGCTGATACTTGAAGTCTAGGTGATGAGAAATGGGTTAAGATGAGGTAAAGTTGGTAGGTTTTATTTAACCTCTTGAATGTGAATTAGGTGAATATTGATAGTGCAGATTATCAGACTTACATTTGACCTTCCATACATATTTTGTTTCAATACAATTTCCTCCATGTACCATCACTTAGCCTGCATTGTCCACACGTCTTGCTTCTGTTGTTCTCCAATTTCTGACACTCTGATCAATGTTACTGAGAAAAAGCTGCCCTTTTGACACATTTATTTTTCCCTGATACATATAGAGAAGAAAATTATGTGGAGGAAAACTCCAATCCACACCAAATCTGCCATACAGTCATTTCTGAGTCATGGCAACTCTATATAGAATTTCTCCCATGGAGCGGCTTGTGGGTTTAAGCCGCTGCAGTCTGCAGTCTAACACATGCACCAGCCGTCATTCATGAAGACATCCTAGACCCAATCCTGGCCCGAGGCGATCTGGTTGAGTCCAGCTCAAAGCCACCCAGTAGGACAGAGTCGACTACTCCTTAGCTTTACATGATGGGGATGCAGACAGCTTCATCTGTCTCTCACAGAGCAGTTAGAGGATTTGAACCACTTACCTTTCAGTTGAGGAAGCCTGGTGGAAATACTCACCTTCAGGTCAACAGCTCTGAGTCACCAGCAGTGCCACAGAACAAGCTAAGACTTTCTACTCCTTAAAAAGTTACAGCCTCACAAACTCCCACGAGTAATCTACTTTGTTTTGTAGGGGATTTCTATAAGTAAAAACTACCTCAATGATAGGGAGTTGTTGTGGAGAGGAGCAGCGGTGGGCTGGGAGATTCAGTTCATAGTCCAGTGCTTAATCCACTGCACTACCAAGGCTTTGCAAGAACATAACAGAAGGAGAAGGTTCGATAGGTGGGGTTAGTTGGAATGATTCAAAGAACGCATGGATTTTGAAGTATGAGGATGAACTTAAGAGAAAAATGGAGGCATGCTTCCTTGGGGAGATCTGTCCAGTACAAAAGTATGGAGATAGTATGGGTGGATTATGTTTATAAAATTATAGAGAGATGTGTCGTGGTGTTACAAATAAAAATATAGAAATTATTTTCATTCTAGGTGATTTTTGGATATTCTTATGGTCAGCTTCTTCATTAATTGTCACAAATGTACAATATGTAAAGCATTTTATAAATGTGAAAAAAAATAAAACCAAGATAATCTGTAAAAGCAAAATCCCACATAGATGCTATGTTAGTCTGGGTAGACTATAGAAACAAAACCATAGAAACACTTATATGTATAAGAAATAATTTTATATACAAGAAAACCTCCCAATCCAGTCCAATCCAACACTGTAAGTCTGATATTAGCCCAAATGTCTGATACTAATCCATAAACAATTGTCATCTGACTCATGAAGCACATGCAGTGACACCAGGACAATCACAGGCCAGTGGATGCAGAATCTTGTGTATCCAATGGTGCAGTAAGCATCTCAGCACTGGCAGGAGTTTTTTTTTTTCATGGATATTCCAGCTTGACAGGTCTAGTTCTGTCAGGGTAGGTCCATGTGGCTTATCCTCCAAGATGTCTCATGGGGAGTTAGCCTTGTGTCTTGTCAGTAGAGCATCTCCAATGGACTGAGTAGTAAGTCTCTCATCTCCAAGGGGGAAATATGGCTGGAGTTCCCAAAATTCTCAGGAGAAGGACATGCCTACACAGAGGTCTCATTGGTTCTCTCCAGACTGACAAACTAGATTCCACCCCACACTTGTTATCCTCAAATTGACACCAGATTAGGTGATTGCCACAGATGCTGAATGATAAAAGTAACCGTTAACTGTTGGACTGTATGCGCAAATGATTCTTTAAGAAACTAAGTGCATTAATTGCATGTTTGGAGTAAAAGATCCCTTTGGAAAGCAATGACAGAATTAATTTTAATATGTTTTGTTATATAAGATGGATAGGACACTGAATATTATAGAAAATATTTAGACATAAATAAAAAATATTTATAAAACAGTTAGAACCCATATCCATAGTATAACTTCTGGCTTCTCCTCCCGAATTTAGGGTGAAGTAGCAAAGAAGATACTATAGAAAGAAACAACTCAATGTGAGGTGGGGAAAACTAAGAGAATTCAAATGTTACTAAAGTTTTCCATCTTTAAAGGGGAAAATACATTTTATACTGGAGAGTGAAGTGTTGTCTAGATAGCAAAAGAAAATGACCGTCATTGGAAAAGAGAAATGACACTGAAATTTTGGAAAGTCAAAGGAGCAAAAGAATTGGGACATTCCAGCTGAGGGATAGATTCATTTCTTCTTCCTAGCCCTGATGTTATTTGCATAGCTATGATTATGTTGATCTCTTTGGCCTTCTTGGCACAAAGATCAAAGGCAACATTTATTGTTAAACCCATAAATGGCAGATTGTATTCCCTAGCTGTCTTTCATTCCTTCACACTTGGTAGTTTACAATGGCAAATCAAATTACTTCTGTTGCAATTGATGGCCATGTGTTCTTTTATAATTGGATATCACATGGATTCCTTAATAACTTTGCCACAGGACAGTTGAACCTCAGCAACTTCTTACTATGGTTAAATGGACTCTTTCTTTACTTCTCCTTCTTTGCAGCTTATGAATAAAAAGAAAACTCATGGGGTGAACGGAAATTGGAATTATATCCCCAGGATCCTCTTAAATAAAACATCAAACATAGCCCTTCAGTATAAGTAGTTTCAATACAGTCATTGATTGTGAGTCTGCAATAGGCTAACTCAAACTGGCCGATGAATTACCTAGGTCTAACTCTATGTTTAGGATTCCTGGTGTTGTAGTGGGAAAAGCACTGGGCTGCTAACCCCAAGATCAGCAGTTCAAACCCTGTAGCTAGTCCACAGGAAAATATGAGGCTTTTTGATCCTGGGAAATTTATAGTTTTAGAAACCCACAGCAGTAGTTCTACTCTGCCTTATAAGGCTGAAATGAGTCAAAATTGTTTCAGAGGCAGTGAGTTTGATTTGGGAGTGGGGAGAGAGTGGTTGTTGTTATTTCAGAACCCTACATCTAAGATGAGTTATATTAGAAAGAGAATGTGAAGGCCACGCAAAGCCAAGCAGAGCTTCTTTGTGTTGTAGATAGGGACTCTATGAATCGCACCTGACTCAAAGGCAAATAATAATAAAATTATAACCAAACCGCCACCCTCCTCTCTCTCTCATACACACATGTTCACACACTAAAATAATTTTGGAAAATTTTCATGTAACTTTTAATTCCATTTCTTCACAAGTTTTTTAAACCACACATAGTATATGTATGTAGATATATAGACACACAGACACACACTGTTTTTTTTTTTAATTGACTCATGGCAAATTTAAACAGCATAGGGACAAAGCATGTTAAATGAGCCAAGAGTTGATACTGAAACCTTGAATTCCAATCTGTAAGTCAGATCATTGCCTGGCTGGCAAATCAGGTTGGATTTTATGCTACAATTTTGAGGCAAAATTCCTTCTCTTCTGGGAAATCTTAATTTTTAGTCTTTAAGCCTTCAACTGACTTGTTAAGTCTCATTCATACTACTGAAACCAATTTTCTTTAAGTAAAGTCAACTGATTATAACTGTTAATAATAACTATAAATGCACTCACATATCTTTGTGATATGTGACACTAGAGATTCTGTAGACATCAACTGTCAATGTTTTCTGAGTTCAGTATGAATGTAAAATGGGTTCCATAACGCAAGTATAAATTATGACAATTGACTGACTGCCTTGCAGAACAATTTCACAACTTAAAAAGATATACAGATTTACAACTTGTCTCTCTTTTTTAAGAAATTGGTGCATTTTTAGCATATCTCTTTCCTTTTTCAATAAATATATGTTGAGATCTCATAAGTGAGAGTGTATCAGTACAAAGAGAAAACAAATGCAGTCACATTCATTCTTGATGTTTGACCAAGACTGGACACACTAGCTTAGAAAAATTGACATATGAAAATCTCCATCAAATGTTCCATTTTAAATTTTTATCCAAATAGACACACAAACACAGAGACTATTTTCAAATTAATATATCCATTCTGTAAAAGAGTGTAAATTTCTTTTTAAGAAGGCTATATTTGTTTGGTATTGCTGGGATGCTGGTAGCTATGTAACTGGTATTTCAAGTACCAGCAGGGTCACGCAAAGTGAACAGATCTTACCAACTATGAACAGACTTCAAAGAAAGAATAGACTATCCACATCTGAGGAATTCACCACTGCAAACTTTAAGATAGCATTGAAATATCAGATACTGAAAGCCTCATGAACAGAGGCAGAGTATTGTCAGAGATTTTACCAGAAGGTGAGCACCTAGAGTCAGAAAACCAAACCAAACTTGCTGCCATTGAAGTATTGCTGACAACTAATAGTGACCCCAATGGGTTTCTGAGACTGCAACTGTTTATGGAAGTAGACAATTCAGTCTTTCTCCCTCGGACCTGCTGGCAGTGTATGTGTTAGTCTGGGTAGATCCACATAAGCACACATGTGGATATAAGGGAAAGGTTTATATACAAGAGGAATGGAACATTGAGAAAGCATCCTAGCCCAGTCCAATCCAAGGTAATAAGGCCAATCTTAGTCAATATGTCTGATACCAGTCTCTAAAGTCTTCTTCGAAGCATGTGCAATGACACCAGGACAATCACAGGCCAGTGAGTGCAAAGTCTTGTGTATCCTGCAGCAGTAGAACCATCCTAATGCTGGCAGGAGTCTCCCCATGGTTCCTCGTTTCCAGGGCTCAGGGTCCATCGACAGTATCCATTGGTGTTACGAGCATCTCAGGGCTGGCAGGGGTGTCTCTGTTGCTTTTATGGCTGCAGAGGTCTATTTCCATCAGGCTAAGTGCATGTGGCTTCTCCTCTGGCTGCTTCAGATTCCAGGACTCAGGATCTATCAGCATGCTGCTATGTTGTTCATTGTACGTCTCCAAGAAACTGAGTCAAATCTCTCACCTCCAATTGGGAAATACCTTGAGACTGTTAGGTTGGCATGTTGTGGCCATATTGAGCCTGACCCTTCCCCACCTCCTTGAACCAGATATCTGACTGATACAGCTCTCCCTAACCTTGTAACCCACTCATGCAGCCCTCCCTAACCTTGCAGTCTGCTCTGCATTCTGTCAGGACCTGGACCTACCTTCAACTTCCAATTCCCAATTCCTTTACCTTAAATGGGCACTTAAGTCCTGTCCAAGTGCCCCAGGGCTATAAAAGAGCAACGATTTTGCCTCCTGGCAGGGCGCCAGCGGGCCCCAACCACTCAGACCACTGAACCTCTCCCGAGCTAGTACCTCTTCAATAAAACTTGTTTATTTTACTATAATTTGGCTCTCATTCATCTGCTGTGGCACTCCATCACTTTACAGAGACTTCTCTGAATTCTCTGAAGAAAACCATGCCCACACATAGGTCTAATTGACTATCTCCAGATTGACAGGCTAGAACTTCGCCCCTACATTCCCAGTGCTGAAATTGACATAGATCAGTGACTGCCACAATGTAGTCTGATCACTGCACAGGATGCCAAAAGGCACTTAAAATATGACTGAGAAAAAGATTCCTTCTTAAAGTTGTATCAAGCATACTGATGTGAATGGAGGAAACCCTGTGGCAGTAGATGCAACAGCTGACTGAATCATAAGAATCATGAGGATGGCAAGGATTGAGGCAGTGTTTCATTCTTTTCTAAAAAGGGCCACCATGAGTCAGAACGAACCATTAGACAGCACCTACAAACAATAACAACACAATGGTGGTTAAATCACAAGCACAAAGCTAACAAGGGTCCTCTTGGGAACAAACACATCACATGTACATTCGATCAGATCCTCCCAGGAGCAAAATACATGGCCAGGGACCTTATTGCAAAATCTGCTTTCCTCTTATCGGGTTTCCTAGAGTTGGAATTGAAAGTTTATGTGTCTTACAACCAAACAAGTGTTCAGTTTTCCTAGAAAATGTCTGCCTTGAGCACAATATTCTTTTAAGTTCTGTCTATGATATTTTATTGACTAGGCAAATTGAAACAACTAGATAAGAACCTTAGTGGGCAATGAGTTTTGTTGATAGAAGTAGAACAGCTCAGAAAATGAACATATGAATCATTGCACGACTTGAAGAATGTAATCATTATCACTGGATTGTACATGGAGAAGCAACATGAATTAGTTGTATGTTTTGTTGTGGACATTCTTAAAAGTAACAACAAAAATAAGATGAGAAGGGTTTAAGATCTTTGGGGGTGTTTGATCAATTGTAATGTAAACAAAAGTAGTTACTGCGAGGCAAAATATGATAGTGGAACAGGAGGAAAGAAAAAAAAGAGAGGAAACAGGGAGTAAAAATTATATATATAGTGTACATATAGATGTATTTACCTAGGTACGTATATATAAAAGTGAAGCAGACAGACTTTGAGTCTCTCCTTAAATCCTACCACAGTATAAAAGCAGTTTGTTCTGATAATGTGGTAATGTAGAATACTCATCTTCCTGACATGATTGCTGAAGACAAGATGGGTACATAAACAAATACGATGAAGAAAATTGATAGTCTCTGGCTATTAAAATATATAGCATGTGGGGTTGTGAAGGCTTGAAGTCAAACAAGTGGCCATTTATCAAGAAGTAATAAAGCCCACATGAAAGAAGCACACCAGCCTGTGTCAACAGGAAAAGGTATCAGAAGTTCGGAAACAAGCAATCAAACTGATGTGAAGGAACATATGCAAGGTGGAGACTCAAGCTCTATCCGCAAACAATTGGACAAACCTTCCCAGAAGGGCCACATGGAAGGGATAATATACCCAGGGTACACTATAGAACTGATGAAACACACAACTAACCTCTAGTTCTTTAAAATTTCCTCCTCCCACTATTATGACCCCATTTTTATCCTACTAGTCTTGCTACTCATTGGTATGTACATGAATACAACCAAGATATTTTGATGCCTTATTACTAAAACCTACACTATCCTGATAGCTTCCAAAAGAGCAAAACTAACTGCACATTAAGGAGGTGGGCAAAGGACCTGAACAGAAGTTTCACAGAGGCAGACATCAGAATGGCCAAAAAACATATGAGAAAATGTTCCCAATCATTAGCCCTAAAAGAAATGTAAATCAAAACAATGAGATTCTTCCTAGCACCCTCGAGGACAGCCCAATTCAAAAAATCAGAAAAGAACAAGTGTTGGAGGGGCTGTGGGGAGATAGGAACTCTTATCCACTGCTGGTGGACCTGTACAACCACTATGGAAATTATTTTAGTGATAACTAAAACAGATGGAAATTGAGCTACCATATGACGCAACAATCCCCCTACTGGGCCCAGAGGAGGAAAGCAACAAACTACAACCAGACATCTGTGCTCCAATGTTCATCGCAGCACAGTTCACAACTGCAAGGAGTTGAAAACAGCCCTAATTTCCATCAATTGATGAATGGATTAAAAAGCTGTGGTACATACATACGATGGAATACTATACATCACTAAAAAGCAGCAATAAACACATGAAGCACATCACCACATGGAAATAACTGGAGGAATGTATGCTAAGTGAAGTTAGCCAAGTGCAAAAGGACAGGTACAACATGAGTCCGCTGAGGTATGAGAAATTTAAAGAAATTGGAAAGGGGGTATCGGGAAAAAGCTACTGTATACAGACATGCCTGGGTAGTATGATAGGGCCACACCAAATCCAGGGCTACATATGATACCCAACTCGAGTGGTGAAACAGGGGTGGGGGGTTGGGGCAGATGGTGATGTGTAGAGAGGGAATGGAGTACTAACCCAACCAACGGGAGCATACTGTTCATATCTCCACAGGGAAAGAGGGACCAAACTTAAACCCAGTGCTCCAGTATGTGAATGTAACATGACAGCATGGAGCAGGGAACCAGTTCAGGAGTCTGAGCTCACAAGTCCAATCCCAACTACAGGGGCAGCCGCCAGGGAAACTTGCCTTGGAGGTCAGCACTGAAGGTGCAGCTGGAGGAGTGAGAGATGTCTGACCAGAGCACATGAGAACAAATGAAGGGGGAGGAAGAGAGAATGGAGTACATTCCGGCCCACCGAGCCTTCAGGACGATATTCCCACTCAGAACAGCTGATGCACAGAGAGGATCATATGGCCAGTCCCACTATGAAATATGGCTACCCTCACTGACCCAATGACTTCCTGGATCACCAATGGAGAAAGAGGGTCAGGATTATACACTGTCTGACCCAATTACATCAAGGGTGTAAAACAGAGCATGGAGTTTCAGATGGAGTGCCAAGGATAGACTTTGGGGCCAGGGTGTGGCACCCCTGGGAACACTCCTGGAGGTCTACAAATAGACCTTGAACTATTTACGGGTTTTTGTATTGTTATTTTTATTTTTTTACATATATATATTGGACATTGGAGTCTTTTTGTTGTTATCATTGTTTTATTTTCTTTGGTTGCTTCATTTTAGGATGCCTTTTTTTGTACCTATTGTTACCTTTGCAGGTCTATCTAGATAAGATAGGTTGGATGAATAGTCTGGAGGCAAAATGGATGGGACTGCTGGTTCTGGAGGGGTGGTGACATGTAAGAGGGGAAGGAGGGGGAAAGGTGGTAGTGTTCACCAGCTCAGGGATGGGGAAACAACAAGTGATTCAAGGTCAGTGACATGGTGGAGGTGAGAGGTCCCATAAGGATTGATCAAGACTAATGTAACAGTGTGCAGGTGTGGCCTACATGCAGTTGATGTATGTATGGGTCATGGTGGGAGTTGTATGAGCCCCCAATAAAATGATTTATAAATAAATAAATAAGTAAAATAAAACTAGGTTTTGCCACTTAACAAATAGAAAGTAATATAGTGTGGTACAATCCTCAGAAAAGAGGGGGAAATGTAATGAGATGGGTGGGTAAGGAAGGAGTACATTAGTGCCCTAGTGTATTAGTGATGCAGAAGGTTTGTGCTGGCCTCCTAACCTAAATGTTGGTGATCCCCAAACACCCAACAGCCCTACAGAAGAAAGCCCTGATGATCTGTTTTCATAAAATTAACAGCCAAGAGAACAATGTGGAGTAATTCAATTCTGTAATATATGGGATAACCATGAGTCAGAATCAGCTTGACAGGAATGACTTTGGTTTTTCATTACTTACCAAAATATGACTTTCGATCACATTTCAATCTGGGTTGCACAATAAGGATAGATAAATAGACACAATCCCTCAAGCTGTTTTTTAAACTCTAGATGTAGGGGATAGATAAATAGGCTATTGTAGTAAGTTTGATAAGACTTATAATAGAAGTAAAAGGCACTAGATATATTGGCTGTGTATCCAGGTTTGACTTGAAGTGTCAGGTATGTTTTCCTAGAGGAACTGTCTTCTGAGTTAAGAATGAAGTATGAACAGGCATCAATCAGAGAAAGTAGAACAAAGCAAGGGAGAACACTATTTGAAGGTTCAGAGACTGGTGCTGAGACAGATACCTCAGGAGACAGAATCAACTGGTGAATGGTCTTGAAAGCAAAGCGAAGGATTTAAAACTTGATGCTAAGAAAAACAACGTGTCCATGAATGTTCCAAAAAGGGAAGTATTGTGACCAGATTTGCATTTTAACATGCTCACTCTGAATGAATTGTAAGAAATAATTAACAGGATCAAACCTACAAATTAGGAGAGAAAATGACTTGTTTTTACAATTATCTAGGGAAGAATTGGTGAAGGCAAAAATTTAATAGTATCACTATATGTGACATAAAAAAGAGGAAAAGAATGTGTAATGTCTAACCTTGCAATTTGAGCTTTGTGTAAGAGCATTTATAAAAAGAGTGTGTGAGTGGCCTCCTCATATTCATGAGGCAGAGAAGGAAAAACAAAACACCATCCAGAGCAGCCAAAGTCTCATTCCTATGAGGCAGACAGTAGACATGTCTGCGTCACTCAGATGTTATTCCAATTCCATCACCATCCAGTTCTTTTACAGGGCCCACAAATTTCTCTGCTGGATTCAATAATTTATTGAAATGGACACACTAAACTCTAAAACATTACTTATAATAGTAGAGCAAATTAAGAAAGTAACAGGTTATAGTTTGGGTTGAAAATGTATAGAATACAGTTCTTGGGTCAACAGAAGTCTCTCTCTGGCCCTTTGCCCCTCAACAGGATTACCAGCCTAGTCTATAAATGTTGCACACTGTTGCAGCTCCACTGATAAGGAAGCAGAGGCACCCCATTCTTCTAGGGAGGTTCCTGCTTCCGGGCACCAACCTCTCTTGCTTTGGGAAATCCACCACACAATCTTCTGCTGTTCTCCTTTTCCTGCTTCCACCTCTCTGCATCTTCTTCTTACTGTCTCTTACTACTTCTGATGTTAAAAGATTCTGACTCTTGGTTTTAGGGGTGAACAATGAAGGGTTCTCAGGTTCACAAGGATGCACGGCAACACGACACTTCTTTCTGGATGTTAGTGGGATCTGCCTTTCCACTTCGAGGCTGACTTATTTTAAACTGAGTGAGATGGCAAAACTGACCAATCCCCACATTGCAGTTCATACCTTGTTTGCATAATCATAAGGTTATCTTGTACCTTATTTACATTACTTTTAAGCTGACAAATCCCTTTTGTGAGCCAAAAGCACAGCACATTTACATTGCCCTACCCAATCATTTTGTGTGAACTACAAAGACTTTAAGTAGAAGAGCCATATTAAACAATCCACTGGATAACAGCCACCCAGGAAAGAAATGAAGATTTTATAATAGTGTGAAGAAGAGAACTCAGATGTCAGTAAGACACTGGAAGGTAATTGTATCTTGCATATAAGTAACTGATCTGAATTCGAAAGAGAAAATGGGGATTTTCTGCAAAATGAGCTCAAACATCAGTGGTTTGTGAAGATGGAACACGATCCGGCAGTGTTGTGTTCCATTGCACATCTAATCACTCAGCCTAAATCAATTTGAAAACACCCAATACTAACATAAGACAATATACTTTAAAACTATCATTTAAGAATATTCAAACTATATTCCCACCTTTATTAATAGAATGAAGCCCAAATAATTTCTCTAAAATGTATATTTTTCAAATACATCAAAGAGTAGAAATAGTTCCCATTTTTTTGTACAATAACTATTTCTTCAGCCCAAGATCACCTTTGCACTAGGAAATAACCTATCTTTTCTTTAGGACATCAATCAATTGAGCTCTCTGTGAGACCTTTCTTTTAAAATCATTTTATTGGGGGCTTGTACAACTCTTATCACAATCACCATATACATACACTGTGTCAAGCACTTTTAAACATTTGTTTCCCTCATCATTCTCAAAACACTTGTTTTCCCTTTGACGCCCCCATATCTGCTCCTCATGTCCCAGCCCTCCCTCCTTGATGAACCCCAGATCATTTTTAAATTATTATTATTTTGTCATATCTTACACCTCTGATGTCTCCCCCCAGTGCCTACTCTGTCTCTGTTTCCCGGTGAAGAGGCCATATGTAGACCTGATCTGTTCTCCCTTTCTACCCCACCTTCCCTCCACCCTCACACTGTTACCCCTCTCACCGCCGGTCCTAAGTGTTCTTGTGGCCTGGCTTCCCTGTATTTCAAGTTCCTATCTGTTCCTATCTGAACACCCTCTGGCCCAGTGACATTTGTAAGGTAGAACTGGGATCATGATAGCCGGGGGCGGGGGAGCTATCCAAGAACAATAGGAACATTGTATGTTTCATCATTGCTACACTGCACCCTGGTTGCCTCATCCCCTCCCTGGGTCTTCTATGAGGGAATGTCCAGTTGTCTACAGATGGGCTTTGGGTTCCCACTCAGAAATCCCCCTCATTCACAATGATAAGATTTTTTTGTTCTTTTGATTCCTGATCCCCTCAACACCTTGTGGTCACCCAGGCTGCTGTGCTACTTCCATGTGGGTTTTGTTATTTCTTGGCTAGATGGACACTTATGTACCTTCAAGTCTTAAGACCCCAGACTCTACATCCCCTGATAGCCCAGCACCATCAGCTTTCTTTGCCACTTTTGCTTATGCACCCACTTTGTCCATAGTGATCTTGCCAGGATAGGCTGGTGTGTTTCTTCCTTGTGGGCTTTGATGTTTCTCTGTGAGACTTTTGTAAGTTCTAATGCAGACTAAATTGTTCCTTCTGGTGTAATGGCACAGCACATTTTTCTTTCTGAAACTAATCCTAAATTATGTGTTGGTCTAAGGGTCTAAGGCTCCAGCTCATTAGACTTCTGAACCAAATGTAATAATTTTTTCCTATTCAATGCCTAGATCTAGTAAGCATTCAATAAACCTTAGAAAATAAATGAAAGAATTTTTAAAAATACAATTTCTTCAAAACCTAGCCTTAGAAGAGTGGTCCTCAACCTTTCTTATGTTGTGATCTTTTAATATAGTTCCTCATGTTGTGGTGAGCCCCCCAACCATGAAATTATTTTTGATGCTATTTCATAACTGTAATTTTGCTACTGTTATGATTCAGGCAACCTCTGCAAAAGGATCATTTGACACCCAGAGAGATGTGACCCAGAGGTTGAGAACCAATACCTTAGAGGGTTAAAGAAAATGTAAATCCAATATAAGTTTGTGAGTTTAAACTGCATATCTACTTTTTCTTCTAGAAATAATAAGTAAAGGAATATAGTTTTCTGTAATGTCTGGCAAAGTATCACTGTGCTGATGTCACCTGTCCTCCTTTAGCGTGAATTCCCCTGGGTATTTGCAAAGACAAGCTAATATAGTCAGTAAAATAAGATCACCTGAGTAGATGGCAGAGACAGCTCATGATTCTGATGAACTACTGAATAGTGCTACAGAAGAATTCTCTTTGGTCAATTTATTCTTACTTGGTAGTTCTCTGAAATATGATGTTAAAATTCATAGAGATTAAGAAATTGAGCCACTAGAAATGCTATTAGACAAATATACTTTTCGTATTATAAACTGAAAGATTATAAAGATCATTTTAAGACATCATCTCTGAATAGCAAAGGATGGGTGATACATAAATTGTCCCTATTGCTTTAAAGATACTGCTAATTAAAGCCAATTTCCTAGTTTCTTACAAGGAGGCCAATAAGACATGCTTATTTTAAATAAGTCGGTTCCCTTGTTTTAGAGATTTAATATTGTGTTTTTAGGAACAAATCAAGAGAGGCATGCTGTTTTAATTTAGCCATCTACCATTTGCTTTGGCACCCTTGAGTTACTTGTTTATTTTCTAAGATAATACAATGTATTCTTGATAAAAGATTAAACTACAAAAATAACTTTCTGTTCTCTTTTATCAAAGATATATATAAGGAAATATATCAAAGATCTATAAAACTAATGAAAGCTGTAGCCATATTTGAGTCATTCCTTAGAAAATACATGAAATTTAATTTAATACAGAGTGCCAAAGTGTTCGTTTTTTTTAGAGCTTGTTCTTTATAATATAATTTTGTGTAATGGTTTTACACTTTTCTTTTAGCTTAATTTTCTGTGTACACACTTCCCCAAGATTTCAAATGAATGTGTCATGATCCTAACAGTAGACAAAAACCACTGCTATTCAAAATTTAAAAACAAAAAAGTATTATCTCTCATATTGTTCTTGAGGTCTCCCTACCCCCCAACTCATGACCCCAACTCTACCTTGCACATCTGGATGGACTGGAGAAGGTACACTAGTGGAGAGGGTGGCTGGAGATATGGGGAAATCAGGATGGATGAGCCCCCTTGGCCCGGTGGTTACAATGGAACTACTGGATGGGTGGAGAGAAGATGGGATAGAGACGGAACCAGCTGCAAGGATCTACATATGACCTATCTGGAGGAGGGGCATGGGGGAGTGGCCGGAGGGAGGTGTCGGGCAGGGTAACATATGACAGAATGATAATAATTTGTAAAGTATTGAGGGTGGATGGGAGAGAGCAGGGAAACAGGAGACAGGTTGGAGGAACCGACACCAGGGGCTGGGGGAAAGGGCTGATGTTTGGAGAATGATGACGGCAGCGGATGTGCGAGGGTTCTTGTCACAGTATGTTTATTTATGTTTTGGAAAAATGATGTACGAGCTCCCAATAAAATGATTTTTAATTAAAAAAAAAGATTTTGAATTTTGAAATGAACATTTTTCCCATCAAAGCTTTAGCTATTTGTGGCTCTATTTTGTTAGGCCTAATACATTAAAAATAAATAACAAAACATTCCTCTGCTTCAGTAGACATTTGTATTAAGTGCATGGTTTTCTCTTAGAAGAAATGATAATTTCCCCTAACCACAATTGCCTGAAATTCTGCTGGTTCCCCAGGTGAATGTGAATAACAAATATTGTGACTTTGTGACTTTGTGAATTTGTGACTTTCCTACTGAATAGGAATGTTATTAAATGGGTCACTTTATTTATAAAGATATGACTTTCATGCAAAGTGATGATATAAGTTCAGGTATCCCAAGTTACATAAATAATTTTTGTTTTAAATAATAAGTATGCTATGAAATTTATACACATGTATTTATATAAATATATAAAATATACTTTTAAATTAACACTGGATATTTGAAACAAAACAAAACATGGTAACATAGTCAGACAATCTGTAATCGCTCTCTGAAAAAGAAAAGAAAAATAATCAATGAACAGGGAAACATGAGTTATGAACCTACTGGTAAAACAGAAATCTGGACTGGGAGAAGAAGGTCCTGCAGGAAGCCCCTCCAAAGACAGCAGCGTCTTCACTGCCTCCACGAGTTGCTGCAGAAGGAGTCAGAACTTCAGCTGCAGCCTGGGAAGAAGGAAAAGGTGAACTGACGACTTATTCCTCACACATCTAGGGACTCCCAGATTTCATCTGAGCCTTCCCTTCCCTGGCATCTCAGCAGGGGTCAGCCAGCCCTGTGGGAGGGAACACTTGAGTAAACCTGCATTGAGGAGAGGTGACTGCAGTTGAATTAGTATAGGAAAAATTGGAATGAGGGAGCATGAAGTTAATCCACTAACCACACCCTGGGGGATATAGAGAGCCATGGTTTCCACCTGTCAACAATTTCTATGCTGTGTAGAAAGTACCATATGACACAGTCACCCCCAGCATTTCAAGATGCACAACCAGTCACCAGAGAATAGTATCCAATCTAGAATCACCTAATCAAGAAAGAGAAGACTATCCAAATACATCATGTCATAAAAACAACAGGCAATTTCAACGCACAAGAGGAGGCATGAAAAGATGGCAAAAATTAGTGGCCTAAAAACAGGCACAAATCCAGGAGACAGATGAAAAAAAGCTATTAGATATTTCCATGAGGGAGTTGAGTGGAATGGTCTTCAAATTTAAATGGAGGAAAGAGATAAACATAAATACAGAAGAAGAAAAAGCAGAAAATCAAAAATTCAAGAGAGTGCTCTAAAAACCATCTAACATACACTAAGGAAAACAATACAGAAGATATGAGTACTACAGCCAAGTGTGGTGAAGAAATTAGATAAAATCATAACTGGGATTTAAAGACTAGTTTCCAAACAAGTCTACAAGGAATAAGCATGACATCAGTGACTATAGGATGGTAAACCATATAATCCAAAGCAAAAGGATGGAATAGTAGAAGAACCTTATGAGATTCTGAGATTCTGGTTTCTGAGTTGTAAGATTCTGGTTTGCAGAAGGCTATGAATGACAGTGGAAGCTCAAGATGCATTAGTGAAATTTATGCAGAAAATAAAGCGTTGGGTTATTTATCTCTGCATAATGGAGGGAAGGGAATAAGCAGGTTACAAAATAGAGTGCATTGGCAAGATGACTGTAGGAGATCAAAATGATAAACCTGTCAGTGATTCCCCCTATCCACATTGGACCTAATCTGGTTTTCAACATTTTCTCTGTGTTTTTTGTTTTGATTTGCCTTCATATTGGGATTTGTCTCTGATGTATTTTATCAGATGGTTTTGAAATAAACATTTTTTAAACTCACAAAAGAAATTAAAAGTTAACATCTCCAAATAGAAATATAAAAGACAAAAATTAAGTTATTAGAACTTTATAAACTTCAGAGAAAAAAAAGAAGCAAAATCAGTTAACTCAAAGAGAAACCAAAATAACAAGAACAATCTATAGAAAAGATAAAAAAGATGAAAAAAAGAGTAATTCTATGTAATACTGTTAAAAACTGCAACTTAAATTTGATGAACATATGAAAATATAAGAGAGAAATAACCACCAGAACAGTCAAAAATACTAAAAGAAAACTTCCCTTATATCATGATAAAACATAAAACAACCACCCAAGAACCCAAATAAGTCCAAATGAAATTGATCCCCAATGACAATCAAGATGATCTATCACAGTCACACTGCTGACATGAATGAAAAGGAAAGAAAATGAAGCCAGAAACAGGAAGGCGAGAGCCTGGCTGAGGCAGAGGCAGATGAATCATAGGTCAGCTGATCAAGGTCATAGCTACAGAGTTGAATGAGTCCAACATTAGCAGGCAACAGGACCTTACACCGATAACTGAGGGTGATAGGGCATATAATGGGTTGTTGGCTCAAAGCTGAAGAACTGGAAGTCAATGACACTAATGCAAGATTCAGGCCTGCCAGAAGAAAGAACAATCTTCCCACAAAATCTGCTTAAGGAAGAACAGAACTCTCGTCCAAGGAACATCAACTGCAACAGAGTGGTGACCCACGAAAACAGGTTGGACTCCTCCCTCTTCCTCTTAAAACCGCTTTGTTGACTCACAGCAGATTCCAAAATGAAGTTGCTTACATATCAGATCACGGAGGCAGCCTCAACTGCCAAACTAAGAGAATCCTGGCCCAACCAAGTTGGCACAAGTCCTATCCCACCAAGAGATTATAAGAAACTAGTCCCTGAGCTGAAAAATTCTACTAAATTTCTCTTAAATCTCTTCACATCTCTACTGCCATTAATATATCCTGAGTTCAAGTACAATTCTATTTTTTTTCTTCTAGATTATTTCAGTGGTCTCCAGTTGTTACCCTTTCCAAAGCTATTCTTTACACAGGAACCACAATGGTAGCTAAAAGATCAATTTGGATAATAATTTTCCTCTGAAAACCTCTGAAAAGTTATCTTACAATATGGCAGACAAGAGAGCCAACAATAACCCCTAGTTGCTTCCCTAAACTTGTGTATTGGCATCTTAGAGACAAACACACACACACACACACACACACACACACACCACACTGCAACTTCTTCCAAATTTCTTCCAGATCATTAAAAATTCACAGGACATGTTATTTCTTTCCTGTGTCTATTAGCATGCACTTTCCTTTGATAAGACTATGAACGCCCCTCCCTTTAGGGTCGTCCCTCTTCTGGAAGCCAGTTCTTGCTGGTGCTTTAGCATTCAGCTATAAACACTAAAGAAAGCATTCCCTGAAAACCATTTGTTCATAAAGAGCAAATGTCTTCCTGTCGCATCAGTTCTCATGACTTTACTTGCTATGTCCTGATTTCCCTTCTAACTGAAGTATAACAATGCTAGAAATTTCTTTAACAATACTTAAATTTTTTCCCAAAACTGAATTCAAATCTAGTTCTGCCATGCAAGTGTATTATCAAGGCAACTTACTAATTGTATTTCTGTGTTTTCCATCCTGTAAAGATAGAGAAATAAAAATAATATTCCTGATATTATAT
Organism: Nesogale talazaci; assembly: GCA_004026705.1. Classification (NCBI taxonomy): domain Eukaryota; kingdom Metazoa; phylum Chordata; class Mammalia; order Afrosoricida; family Tenrecidae; genus Nesogale; species Nesogale talazaci. The sequence continues at coordinate 3,730 of PVJH01011903.1, read as the reverse complement.
GAAAATAAATTATACTAGCACCTATGAAGTGCTTCTTTAAGCATTACAAAGCCAAGATTCCATAATTTCCAGTCATTCTCATATAACATTGGATCATCTATTTCGTAATTAGTATGTACAGATCCACAAGAACAAAAGTCTGAGAAATTTGAAAACAATGTAAGAATTTTGTCACAAGTGTAGCTGAATTATACACCATCAAGTTCTGTGAACTAGGATGGTGTCTGTTGTTAAGATAATTCCAAAAGTTGCAAAGAAATGGGACCCTGAAACTTGGTTTCAAAATGAAAGGATAATCAGAAAGATTGAGAGATTGAGCCCCTAAGTTTCATTTATTCATTTCTGCCAAAATCACCTCTCACATCCAAATTTCCTGGTAACTCCATATCAGTAATTGCAGATTAACTAAAACAAATGGAAGATATGAAGTCAAAGAGCTGAACAGAAATTCTCAACGTTAAAGAAGACAAAGCCAAATATTGCAGTGAAATGTCCAATTACATAGAATTAGAAAAACAAAACCATTGCAAGAAATTATGGTCCACCCAATAGAATGCTCAAACTATAGAACAATAATATTGTTAATCCATGCAAGTAAAATGTTGCTGAAGATCTTCAGCAATGGTTGCAGCAGTGCATTGACAGGGAACTGCCAGCAGTCCAGGCCAGATTCAAAAGAGGACAGAGGGCAAAGTGTATCATGTCACAATGATGTAGGCTCAATCACAAAGATGTTTACTTGGGTTTCATTGACTTTGGACTATGTGAACCATAATAAACTATGAATAACTCTAAGAAGAAGGGAAATTCCAGAATATTCCATTGAGCTCATGGAGAAGTTGTACATGGATCAAGAGGCAGGTGTGAGACCAAAACAAGGGAATAATAATGTTTTATAATCAGTAAAAATGTTTATGAGGGTTGTATCTTCTCATCATACTTTTTTTTTTCCACTTCACTGCCCTGGTGGGAGTAGGAGGCCCAGCCTTGCTTCTGGAGATCTGCTGCTGGATTTGAACTGCCAACCCTGTACACTGCAGTGCCACACACAACCACTGTGCCACCGGGGCTCAGCTCTCTCATCATACTTGTTCAACTTGTATACTGAGCTAATCTTCAAAGAGGCTAAATTATAAGAAGAAGACTTAAGCATCAAGATCAGGAGAGAGTTTATTAATCTGAGCTATACAGATGACATGATCTTGCTTTCTGAAAGTGAACGGGACTTGAAGCACTTGCTGATGAAGGTCAAGGATTGCAGTCTTCAATATGGATTATGATTTAGGGCAATGAACATCAAAATCCTCGCAAATGCACCAATACGTAATACCATGAAAAATGGAGAAAAAGTAAAGTTGTCGAGGATTTGTCTTGTTTCAATCCACAATCAATATTCATGGGAGCAGCAGTCAAGAATTACAAGATAATTTGCCTTATATGATCTGCTGCACAAGGTCTCTATAGAGTGTTGAAAAGCACGGGTGTTGCTTTGAAGACTAAGGTGTACCTGACTCAACCCTTGGTATTTCCATTGCCTCATATATATGTGGAAGGTGGACACTGAATAAGGAAGTTGGAAGAAGAATCAGTGCATTTGAGGTGAGTTGTTGGAGAAAAATATTGAAAATACAATGGACTTCCCAGAGGACAAACAAATCAGTGGTGGAAGAAGTAAGGCAAGAAAGCTCCTTGGAAGCAATGATGAAAAGATTTCATTTATGTACTTCAGACTAGCAAATAGAGAAGAACATCATATTTGCTGAAATGAAAGGAGGGAAAATGAGAAAAAGGAAGACCCTCTTTGCAATGGATTGACACAGTAGCTTGGACAATGCTCTCAGGCATAGGAACAATTATAAGGATAGTGGAGGACAGTGTAATGGTTTCCAAAGTTGTGCATAGATCACTATGGTTCAGAATTGACTCACTGGCACTTTTTTAGTCTGGTAACATTAGAGAAACAAATCCACAGAAACTCATATGTATAAGAAAGCTTTTTATATCAAAGTTTTATATAAAGGGTAAGTGCACATCAAGAAATCATCCCTACCCAGTGTTTCTCCAGCCCAAAAGTCCAACATTAGCCCATATGTCCAACACCACAAAGCCCTACTTCATCTTACAAGACATACATAATAATGCTGACTACAGGAGGAAAGTCAAATCAGTGAATGTTTAAGCATCTCAGCACAGACAGGGATCTCCACGTGTCTGCTCCAAAATCCAGGGCTGCATAAGGGTAGGTCCATGTGGCTTCTCCTCAGGGATGTCTTGGAGGAAGTGAGCCTTGCCAGCTGAAGCAGGGAACTGGATAAGGCAGATGCACCCTGATCTAGCCATCAGAAAGCAAGAGACTCCAGAACTAGTTATCTCTCCGCTCTTCAATAACACACGTGTTTATCGGCCAGGTTGGCAAAATAAACTTTATCTCAGGCACCCTAAAAACAATAGCACCAGCTGCAGCAATAAAAACCACTATCCCCTCCACCCACATGTGAGGAGATTTGCACAATTGTACAAGCTGATAAGGCATCCAGGGGTGTATCTGGAGTCTTTCCGAAGACATATACCTTACAAGATATTGCTAAGATTTCTGCAGGAAAAACCCTCATCACCCATGATTGCTTCTAGACCTATAACTAGGGTTAAGGTCCAGTGAGCCAAAAAAAATATGAGGTATACAGTATTTGTCAAACCATAAGATGCCTCCCCTCATTTGTTAATGAAAGCGATGATGATTCTTTACACTGTTGAGTTTACGCTGTTAAATATTACTGTATTTTGCTTTTTTTAATAAATATTTTCATATACTGGTACTATTTGTTTCAGAATTTTTTTCTTGTTTACCTGCTCTAAAAACTGGGTCCAAAAAAATACAGCAAATAGTCATCAACAAAACTGCTAGAATTTAAAAAAAAAATAAAGAAAGAACTGCTAGAATTTTCTAATATCTACAGACAGAGATTTGCAGAATATTTGTGGGATTGACTATTGAATGTGTGGGATAATGGTGCAAAGAGCACACATTTAAATCAGTCTGAAGTTGTTGATATGGGATCACTAAGCACAGATTCTTATATTTCAGATTGAAAGGATAGAAGAGCATCTAGTCGTCTATTTGGTTCTTTCTCTGAAGCATGGATTGTGAGATGATCTATAATACCTAAAGTTAAAGTGGTAGCCTTACATGGTATACTGTAGAAGAAGAAACCAAAATTTAAAAAAAGGATTTGGGGGGATTGCCATATTAGAATAGGTGTATCAGGGTAGACTGACTCACACACCCACATAGAGTGCTCTGAGGACACACCTTTTACCACAATTCCAAAACTCAAAACTTATTGCCAAGTTGATTCCAGCTCATAGTGACCTTAAAGAGAGAGTGAAAAGATTAGACTAGCCCTTGTGGATTTCCAGGACAATAAATATATATGGGAGTAGGAAGACTTATCTTTCTCCTGAGGAGTGGTTGATGCTTTCTGTCTTCTGATCTTGCTGATAACAGTCCCAAATTGTAACCCAATATGCCACAGGGCTCCACAAAGCAACAAAAAGGAGGAATGGAGAGGGAGAGCCAACTTCAGGGATCTACACGTAGCCTCCTCTCTGGGGCATGGACAACAGGGAAGTGAGTGTTGGGACACATTGTACAGTGTACAGGATGAAAAAATAATTTGTAAATTACTAAGGGTTCAAGGGGAAGGGGGGGAGGAAGGGTAATATAGGGGGC
>PVJH01011902.1:0-66416 GCA_004026705.1 Nesogale talazaci | reverse complement strand
TGTTTCTACTGCCAATGGATACTGCTAATGGACCCTGAGCCCTGGAAACGAGGCGCTATAGGGAGACCCCTGCCAGAGCCAGGATGCTTCTACTGCCATTGGGCACACAAGACTCCGTACCCACTGGCCTGTGATTGTCCTGGTGTCATTGCACATGCTTCGTGAATTGGAAGAAGACTTTATAGACAGGTTTCAGACATATGGGCCAATATTGGACTTACCACTTTTCACTGGACTGGGTTGGGATGCTTTCTCAATGTTCCATTCCTCTTGTATATAAATCTTTCCCTTATATCCATATGCATGTTTATGAATTTGTTTCTCTAGTCTACATAGACTAATGCACACTGGATTCGTAAATTTTGTCTCCCATTCTGGAAGCTGTCTCTTGACTTTCTTGATCAGGTCCTTGGATAGGAATATAATTTTTTTCATTTTGATGAAGCTGGATTTCTCTCTTAGTCTTTTGTTGCATTTTTATGCCAGCTCTAAGGATACATTGCCAAAAGCTGGGTCTTAGAACTCCCCTTGGCCCGCAGCTCCTGGAATACCTTCAATGTATTCCTGGGCCAACAGCGTCTCCAAGTTGTTCTTCTGTCTTCTTTTTTTAACCATTCTATTGGGGGCTCACACAGCTCTTATCACAATCCATACATCAATCCATTGTCAAGCACATTTGTACATTTTTTTGCCCTCATCATTCTCAAAGCATTTGCTTTCTGCTTGAGCCCTTGGTATCAGTTCCTTATTTTTCCCTTCCCTCACCACTCTCCCCCCTCATGAACCCTTAATAATTTGTAAATTATTATTAGTTTTTCATGTCTGATGACTCTCCATCCACTTTTCTGTTGTCTATCATCGAGAGAGGGGGTTATATGTAGATTCTTGTAACTGGATCCCCCTTTCTACCCCACCTTCCCTCCACCCTCCAGTATCACCACTCTCACCACTGGTCCTGAAGGGTTCATCTGTCCTGGATTTCCTGTGTTTCTGGGTCCTACCAGTGTCCTCTGTCTAACTGAATTTGTTAAGTAGAATTGGGATCATGATAGGTGGGCGGAGTGGGGAAGCATTTAAGTCCCAGAGGAAAGTTGTATGTTTCCTCGTTGCTACACTGAACCCTGACTGACTCATAAATACCTTGCAACCCTTCTGTAAGAGGATTTCCAGATGGGCTTTGGGTCCCCACTCCGCGCTCCGCCCTCATTCACAATGATAAGATTTTTTTGCTCTTTGATGTCAGGTACCTGATTCCTTGGACAGCTCATGATTATACAGACTGGTGTGATTGTTCCATGTGGGATTTGTCGCTTCTGTGCTAGACGGCTGCTTGCTCATTTTCAAACCTTGAAGACCCGAGATGCTATACCTTCTGATAGCCGGGCACCATCAGCTTTCTTTACTACATTTTCTTATGCATCCATTTGTCTTCAGCAATCAGCTTGGGAAGGTGAGCACCATGGAAAGTCAGTTTAATAGAACAACGTGTTCTTGCATTGAGGGAGTGCTTGAGTGGTGGCCCAATGTTCATCTGCTACCTGAATACTAAACCTATCCACATATGCACATAGCTCTATTTCCCCATCCTCATGTATAAAATATATTTACATATGTAAATGCCTCTATTTAGACCTTTACAAATGTCCTTTGCCCTCTTAGTGCTTCCTTCTATTTCCTCTTTTCCATGATCGTGCTCAGCCTTCATTCGGGTCTCAGAACTTTCTCTCAGTTACATTGCTCTTGATCAGTCCTACCAGGTCTTTTACACCCACTGATTTTGTATCACTTGTTGTTCCCGTGTCCCAGGGCTTGCTTTGGGTCTTCTGATACCTGATCCTGTCAACACCTTGTCACCCCACAGTCTGGTGAGCTTCCTCCATGTGGACTTTGTTGCTTCCCCGCTAAATGGTTGCTTATTTAACTTCTAGCCTTTCAGAGCCCAAACGCTGTATCTTCTAATAGCCGGGCACCCTCCGCTCTGTTTACCACATTTGCTTATGCGACCATCTCTGTCTTCAGCGTTCGTGTCGGGAAGGTGAGCATCACAGGATGCCAGGTCATTAGAACAAAGTGCTCTTGAGTTGAGGGGGTACTTGAGTAGAGGCCTGTGTTAGGCCAGGTTTGGGTGGAGTCTAGCCTGCCAACCAGGTCATCGCCATGAAGCCTCGGTGTGGGCATGGCTTTCTCCTGAGGATTCTGGGAATGCCTGTCTTTCTCCCTGGAGGCGGGACACACACTCTCCCTGGAAGACATTCCAGTTGACAAGCCAGATGGAGCCAGAGCCCTGGATCTGGAGGAGCCACATAGACCCACCCCAGTGCTGGGATGCTTCCAATACCACTGGATCCAGAAAACTTTCTACCCACTGGGCTGTGATCTTCCTGCACTTGGTATCATTGCATATGTTGTGTGAGTCTGAGGAGGAATTCATGGACTGGTATCATACCTCTGGGCTAATATTGGACTTAAGGACTTGATCTGGACTAGGCTGGGATGTTTTCTTAATAAACAATTACTCTTTTTTTTTGGCATCAGTGTTCTCTGGTGGTGGGAGTAGGAGGCCCAGCCTTTGCTCCTGTGAAGCCACTACTGGAATTGAACCTCCATCCCAGTGGGCCGCAGTCCCACACACAACCACTATGCCACTGGAGCTCAGCCCACAATTACTCTTTTGTATAAAGTTCTCCTTTATACACACTTGAGTGTCTATGGATTTTTTTCTTTTTTCAACCCAGACTAACACAAGGTCCAATGTCTGTCTGTTACCATAAATTTAGGTACATAGACCTATATTCCTATCATTATATATAATTATGTTTACATATGTATAGGCTTATGTTTATGCTTCCATAAATGTCTTTTGCCTACTAGTTTTTTTCCTCTGTTTTCTTTTACTTTCCTCCTGTCCCACTATCATGTTCAGTCTTCATGAACCTCTCAGTAATTTCTCTTGGCTAAATTGTACTTGATCCAACCCTACCAGACATTCTATGCCCCCCTTTCCATTGATTTTAGATCACTTATTGTTCCCTGTCCCTGGGTTTGCTGGCTCCCACCTCCCGTCTCCCATGCCCCCCTGGAATGGTTGGTCCCATTGCTTTCTCCTCAGCATTGTTTATCCTGCCTATCTTATATAGATCAAAATGGGAGGGGTGGAGATTGGGAAAAGGAAGAGGAGGAGGGGGTGGGGGAGAGGGGGTTGGGGAGGGAGGAACAGGTAGATGGAGGTGGGAGGTGGGAGGAGGACAAAAGGTCTATAACTAGTTCCAGGTCTGTCTGCTGACCCTTATGAATGTTTTCTAATGGAGTCTGATGAGATGCCCAGATCTGACCCTGAGACTGAAATCTATTTGGGGCATTACTCTGGGACTTTTTTGCTTTGCTGTTCTGTGGGGTGGGGGGTGGGGGGAAGTGGTATGGAGGGGGTCAGACTAGGCATGAGTCCTGCACAGTGTTTCCAGTACTGTCCCTGGTGGTGCTGGTCCCTGGTCAGTGGGGACATCCTGTCTTGTGGTGCATTCAGTCTTTTGGTCCTTTCTGTGCATTGGCAACTCTGAGCAGGAATATAATCCTCGGGGATTAGTCGGCCAGGATATGGTTGGTTCTCTCTTCTCTCTCTCTCTCTCTCTCTCTCTGTAACTCCCTTAGTCTGCTCTCATGGGGTCTGGGTAGATTGTCCCTCTCCACAGACTGTAGCTTCAGTGCTGTCCTCTGTAGTCCATTCTCCTGGGGAGGGGGCCGACATAGCTGGGATTGGGGCTGGTCATGCCTACTTCCCCATTAGTCTGATGCTTTATGCCGGCATGTGGCCCTCAAGGATTGGCACACTAGACTGAGGTCTGGTCTCTCTCTCCTTCTCATGTATCCCTGGGTTGGGTCTGACCCGTGGCAGAGCGCTTGGGCTCCACCCAGGACTTGATGCATCTCATGCCCCCTCTGCTTTTGAAGCGTCCCTCAGTGGACTCATGTTGTACTTGTCCGTTTGTGCTTGGCTTACTTCACTTACTGTAATGTTCTCCAACCTTCCCCAAGTGGCTGTGTGCTCCATGCGTTCATCTCTGCTTATTAGGGATGCCTGAAACTTCATTGGATGTATGTACTAGAGATTTGTTTTCTTAAAAATCCTTTTATTGGGGGCTTCTACAACTCTTATCACAATCCATACATCAGTCAGGCACTGTGTGTCAAGCACATTTTTTTTTTGCTCTTATCATTCTCATAGCCTTTGCTTTCTATCTAAGCCTTTGGCATGGGCTCCTTATTCTTCCCCTCTCCCTCCCCACTCCCTCCAAAACCTTTGATAATTTATAAATTATTACTGCTTTGCCATATCTTACCGTGTCCCACGTCTCCCTTCACTCACTTTCCCATTGTCCATACCCAAGGGAAGAGGTTGTATATAGATCCTTATAATTGGTACCCCCCACTTTGTACCCCACCTTCCTTCCACCCTCCTGGTATTTCCACTCTCACCACTGGTCCCGAAAGGTTCATCTGTTCTGGATTCCCCATGTTTCCGGTGTACCAGAGTTTTTAATCCATTAGTCCACTGATGGAAATTTAGGTTGTTTCCAACTCTTTGTGATTGTGAATTGTGCAACATTGCTGAACATTGGAACACAGATGTCTAGCTGTGGTTTGCTTCTCACCTCTTCTGGGAATACGCCTCGTAGGGGGCTTGCTGGATCATATGGTAGCTCGATTTCCATCCATTTTAGATATTGCCAAATTGATTTCCATAGTGGCTGTGCATGCCTACAGGTCCACCAGCAGGGGATGAGAGTTCCTGTCTCCCCACAGCCCCTCCAACACTTGCTGCTTTCTGATTTTCTGAATCCGGACATCTTTGAGCGTGTTAGGTGCTACCTCAGAGTTGCATTGATGTACATTTTTCTTATGGTTAATGACGGAGAACATTTTCCCATATGTGTATTGGCCATTCAGATTTCTGCCCTGCTGAAACTTCTGTTCAGGTCTTTTGTTTTTAGTCAGGTCTATGCCCAGATATTTCAGTTTGTGCTTGGCTGGTGTGAAGGGTGCCACCTTTTTGATCCCCTCTTCTGTGGGTTTGTCTGATGTGTACAGCAGTCCGACAGAGTCATGTTTGTTGACCCTGTATCCTGCCACTTTCCCATAATCTCTATTGCCTTCAGGACTCCCTTTGTGGAACGTTTGCAATTTTCCATATATAGAATCATATCAATTTTCCATATATAGAGTCATAGCATCTTGATTACCTTTGATGTCTTTCCTTTACCTTAGGTTGTGAGGTAGGACCTCCAGTACGATGTTAGATAAAAGTGGGGACAAGGACCATCGTTGTCTGTTTCCCTTTTTCATGTTTCATTGTTTTCATGTTTTCTCAATTGACTACCATATCGGCTGTCATTTTGCGCCCCCCCCCATATGTTTCTTGTATTATATTGAGGAAATTTCCTTCCATTTCTATCTTCTTGAGTGTTTTAAACAGGAATGGGTGTTGGATGGTGTTGAATGTTTTTTATATTTATCATGGGGTTCTTATCCTTTTTCATGTCAACGCCATACCCTTTTCCTGACCCTAAAAAGAAAGGGAAGCAGAAGCTCACCCCAAACACAGTGAGGGGACCGGCGGACGTCCCCAGGCTTCCCAGGGAAATGAGCAGACTGGGCAAAAGTGAGGAGATGTGGCCTCCACTCAGGCTCTACCTGAACACCCTCTTTCCTGCCGCTCCCACAGGTGGCCCTGGAGTGTCTGTACCTGCGAGAGAAAAGGATCGGGATCGATTTGGTCCATGACAACGTGGAGAAAAACCTCATCCGGGTAAGCAGTCTCCTGGCTGGCCTGCTCCCTCAGGCAGAGGTAGGGAGGCTTTCTGAGGAGCCTGGCAGGAGCAGAAGTCGCATGAAGTGTCAGCCGTGAGAGTCAGAACTTGGAGAGCAAGACTTAGCAGAGCAGAGGGTCAGAGAGAAACTGGAGCCTCTGACGCTTAGCTTTTCACCTGCAAAACGGGCGCTGCCATAGTCCTGTGTAGTGTCGATCACAGAAGATGCCTGTTACGTCACATGCATTCTGTATTGAGTCGATGCATCTGGCTTGCTCTAGTGAGGAAAAAATTCTCCACAAGTGAGCACAGGGAACTTGGGAGAGGCTCAGTGTCTTAAGAGTCTGGAAGTCAATGAAAGCAAAGGGCAGACCCGCAGCCATCGAAGGTGCCACTGCGGTCTCCACTCCTTTACTGCGGCAACCGAGGAAGGACGAAGAAGGAACCAGACCAACAGATAGTTGACATCACAGGCTCCCACACCTATTCACCCTCCTGCTCCTTTGGCAGAAAACAGGGACTCAGCATGCCCCTGGCAGTGGAAAACTTTGGTTTCGTAGCCCATAATCGAGGATACAGTGTAGATGTCTGCTGTGAAGCCCTGCACTCCCCTCCCCAAGCCATTCCAGTTCCTCCCAGGGGATGGTATTACCTACTTTGGGAAATAATGGTCTGCAAGACCCACAGCCTCATGTACTCTGAGACCAGATGAGCTAGATGGTGCCCAACTACCACTGCCATTATTTTAATCAGGGCACCCCGAGTGAATAGAGGAAGATGGGGAACAGAAGCTCAACTGACTAAAACCCCAAGCCAGCCTTGCAGGGCTGTTTGAGCTAGAAAGACTGCACATCCTGAACTGCAACCTGTCCCTGAGATCATCTAGTAGTGAAATAACTATCAGAAAAGAATGAATATCTGCCCTCAGTACCATAAAAAAATGTCAACTATCTGGGGCCAAGTGGCCAACAATTAATGCAAAGATGAGACTCAAAGTGGGCAGGGAAACTAGAAGAATGGAAATAGAACAACCAGATGGAAATAAAGGAGATAGTCACACCTTGGGGAGAGTGTGTGGGGCACCACCCTACAGATTACATAGATATATTTGAAGGGGAACCCAGATTGCAGTGTAAGCCTCCATGACCAAAACATAGCCCGATGTTATTTAAAGACAACAACAATAAAAATTAAAGAATCAGGGCCAGGAATGGGCATAACCCCCAGTCCAGCTCAGAGGGGCCAGCTCCAGGGGACACTCTAGCTGAGACAGGTGTGGTCCTGGTCTGAAGGTGGGACGTGCGAGTTTCTAAGATGCCAACTTCTTTCCAACATGTGTCGATTCAGGAGGTGGATCTGCTGAGGTGTTGCCAGGACCAGATGAGAAAGATGGCTCAGAGAATTGACCTCCAGCTGCGGTAAGGACTCCTTTCCTCTCCGACCCTTTGGGCTTTCTTCAGCGATTCCCAGGTTTGGGGGCAAGTCAGGCAGGCTCCTTTGTCTCTAGAACAGTGACTGGAAGGAACCAGGACAAGAAGAGGGCTCAGGTTTATAACATCTGCCTGTCGCGGTTAGGTGTGGTGGAGACTCTGTGGCCCGCTTGGGAGTCTCATGAATCACAGAGCAGAATGCTGCTCAGTCCTGACTGAGCCAGCTTCAGGATCACTACTGACTGCAGTGCAGTGTGTTTTCCAAGCGCCCACCAACCTCGAGGGCTCATCCTCTAGATTATATCAGCAAATGCTCTGCTGGGTTCCAGAGGGTTTTCACGGACTGATTTTCAGAAGCAGGTTGCCAGCTCTTTCCTCTGAGCCTGTCTCGCGTGAAAAGCTCCACTGCAGCCTGCTCACCACCGGTGCATCTGAAACGCGGTGTCGCAGCTTCCAGCATCTCAGCAACACGAGCCACGGCAGCACGTCTGACAGAGAGCGGTGGTGCCAACGGCGGTGGCGTAAAGACCCCTGCCATGGCTGATGTCAAGCTGCCAGCGTGCTGTTGCTCAGATGTGCACCAGGGCCAGAGCCAGGGTGTCCCCGGCCCCGTCTGGTTGCCTTGAGGGCCCCAGCGAAAGGAAACAGGCCGCACTGAGCCCTAAGCCGAGGACTTGACCCACGGGACGTGCCAAAGGAGGGTGCCAGCCAGGTGGGGGGCCAGGCCTCTCCTCAGGGGAGCTGGCAGACGCCTTGGGCCCGCAGTCTTCAAAAGGCACCTGCTTTTGTTCTTCAATGATGATGTCACTGGTACTGTGACAAGCCGGGAGGCCCCTCTCATAATTAAAGGGAGGCATGTGATTCACAGGGCTGGGGCCCATAACTAAGTCTTGCCACCCCGAGGTGGCCTCCCCTTGGCCCCCAGCTGGACACTCACCTTTAACCCTCTCAGATCACGCCACTCTACAGGCTTCTCTTTCTTTACTCTTAGCCGACAGGGCGCTGACGCAGACAGACACAGGCCGTCTGGGTGGAACATGAGGAGCGAGGCATCTTACAGGCAGTGCCGGGAGCACCTTGGTTTGCCTCGCTGTGCCCCCCAGTTGGCAGGGAAGCACGGGCTGACTTGGCCAATTTCCTAATGCGTAGTGACCAATTTCACTCAGGTCTCCACAGGGAAAAGGGTGCCCTACAGATTCGTCAGTAAGCACAAGTCAGCCCATGCTAACTATGCGTGCTGGGAGGGCCATCTCTGGCTGGGGCTGTAACTTGGTTTCTGTCAGAACGGGTTGTGGGGTGAGAGGGAGATGGAAACCCTCCAGACCTGGAAGCAAACTCTGGGGAATGGTGGAGACGTGCCCAGTCCCTCCCTATACAGCCGTTAGTAAGCACAGGTCAGCCCGTGCCTACCTTGCTTACTGGGTAACTCAACACGGTGAATCCAGAAGCAGCAGATCTTACCCCCAGCCCAGGAGTCTCTCCCCTTGTCTGAGGAGTGAGGGCTGGGGGCAGGGGTGAGGGGATCCCCAGTATCCAGCCAGCGTTGAGGGTAGCCATGAAATGGTCTGACATCCACCTGCAGATCAAAGGTGGCTTCAGAAGACAGGTGCGGGGGTGGGGGTGGGGGCGGTGTGAGGTTTGCTACAGAGAGCAGGGCTGGGCCTTGTCTGTCTGTCCTCTCTCTGAAAATCCCATAAGCCACCAGGACTATTGCTCTCCTTCGATTCATGCCCACTGCTTGCCTCCTCTCCTATGGGTCCTTGTCAGGACTCATAGGCTTCCGTGATGCTGGGAGCTATGCCTAACAGTAAGGGGTCTGCAAGGGGTTTTCAAGAAGACCCTGGAAACGTTTGTTGTCTGGTCATTCGATTTCCCCACGGACTGCTTTCTTTCTGCCGCCCCTTCTTCCTGTGCCCCACACACTGTGAAGCCCCTCAGCCAGGTCCCTGGGGTGGACAGAGCTCAGCCTCTGCAGCACTTCTACACTGGGACTGGGAAGAAAGGTCTGGTGATATCTGCTCAAAGATCAGTCCCAGAAACCCTCACAGTGCTCACAGTGAGAGCATTTTCTAATGTACAAGTAGGTGAGCCCCAGGCGGGAGGTATAGCCTGATAGCTGGATGATGCCAACTGTCCTGAAAATGGCCTGGCACTCTTCTATTCTGACCCCCCTACCTGGGGTCCTCATGGGTCAAAGCCAATTGGACAGCGGATAGCAACCAGAGTATGCCTGTGTCCGATTGGCTCTTAAATTCCATCCCCCTCACCCCTGCCCCAAATTTTAAGATTCTTTTAGCTAAACAGGAAGGTTCTAATAAAGGAGACCTCTGGGCAGGTAGAAGTGTTTGGTTATTTCTGTTCCTGATCACCTGTTCATGGCGAGAGATGGTGGGTTTGGAGGAAGACTGGAGTTTGGGAAGTGGAGTTCGCAGCCTTCTTCATTGGTGGGCTCAGCGGGCTGAGCGTCAGGTTCAAACCCACCTGCTGCTCCAGGCGGGAAAATGAGGCTGGTTGTTCCCAGGAAGATCGACGGTCTCAGAAACCTGGCGGAGTGAGTGAGTGTGATTAGACAGATTACAATACACTGACCACGACGGTGGTCTGGTACGAGGAGCCCGGGTGGGGCAGTGGGTTACAATGGCAAGGTTGGCCATTAGAACCTACCGGAGAGAAGAGCCTTTCAGTGCCTGGGAGGAGGGGCAGTCTTGGGACCCCAGGGCCGTTCCTCTCTGCCCAGAGGGTCACAACACACACACACACACGTATGCACCAGGTGCCGGCATGTGCTCCACAGCAGGGAGCTGGTTTGCTGGCTTCCGTGTGGTCGGGGATGGTCAGGGAGGAGGTGGCCCCCTGGAGAGGCGACCTCATGCGTGACGAAATCACTGCTATCATTCTTATGGCTGCAGGCTGATGGTTTGAACTCACCGTGGGGGAAGGAGCGGAGCCTGTGGGCTCAACAGTGAAGCCACCGGGGTCCTGGGGAAAGTTCACTGAACCCTCTTCTGAGTGACGGGCGGCTGGGTGGCGCAAAAGGTTGGTGGTACGAACCCCTGGTGGGGAGCCTCGGAGGAAAGGCCTGCTTCCGGAAGGTCTCGGCCTGGGAAAGCCGGCCGAGCAGCTCTGCTCTGTCTACACGAGGCCAGCAGGAGGCGGAGTGGACACCTTGATAACACGTGCTGGGCTGCTAACTGCCAGATCGGCAGGTCAACACCCCCTGACGGCCCGTGGGAGAGAGATGGGGCTTTCGACTCCCGTAGTCACAAGCTCAGAAAACCCACAGGGCGGTCCCTCTGCCCCGGAGGGCCCCTGTGAGCCCGCATCAACTCCGTGCCGGGGGCGTGTGTGTGCTGACCCTGACCTGGGTGGCAGGTCTGCGTGGTTTGACACAGGCTGACAAGTGGAGAAGCCCTGGCCTGGGGACAGGGTGAGGCAAGGGAGCCGTGGAGGAGCCATGGAGGAGTGCAGAGGGCATTTCCTTGGGGGTCTAGAGTCTCAGCTGTCTCTCACCGCCCTATCCTGTGACCTGGAGTGAGGGATTCTGGGTAAGTGCAGCCTGGGAGACAGACCCTCCCCACCCGCCCCTGCAGGGACAACCGGGATGCTCAGCACGCGCTGGAGCAGGACCTGGAGGACAAGAACTCGGCCCAGTTCATCGATGAGAAGTGCATCAACCTGCGCAACACGTCGGACTGCATCAGCTTCTTCCACGGCGTGGAGAAAGTGGACGGCACGTGAGTGCGGGACCCGAGGGACAGGCTGCTGGGTCCCTTCCTGACAAAGCACAATAGGGGGTACCAGACTCCAGTCAAGGGGGAGGGGTGGGGTGGCTACCCAAGGAGCGAGCCTTGGCTACAGACAACAGAATCCAGGTCAGGCTAACTGCAGACCAAGTAGAATTATCTGGAAGGCTGTGGAAGAGCCACAATTCAAGGGGAAGGAGGGAGAACCCAGGCTCTGGCATCTAGGGGGATCCAGGGAGCAGGAGCTAACCAGGCTGGTTGTCAGAGGCCTGCCATGCTGCCATTCTGGCACCGGGATCTGTTTCCCTGGGCGGCTGTTACAGTCTGCGACCCTCTGTGAGGCTTCCGGCACCAGGAAGGGTATCCTGCCGTGTTGAAGGCCCAGAGCGTGTGTTCAAGGTGTGCTGGCAGAGCCGTGCTCTCTCCCAAGGCTCCAGGGCAGAGCCCCTCCGGCCTCCTCCAAGCTTGCCTTGGCTTGTGGCTGTCTCCCTCAAGCCTGCCTCTGCCATCCCGTAGTCTTCTTCCCTCCCGGGTTCAATGGGTCTCTGTGCATCTTCTCTCGTATAAGGGGGCCAGTCACGTGGGATCGAGGGGCCTTTGGTGGCTTTCACGGGAGAGCAGTTCAACTCCACCGGCCACTCTGCGGCAGGTGGATGAACTTCTTGCTCTGTCAAGGTGGGCAGCCTCGGGGACCCACAGGCTCATTTGACTCTGTCCTGTAGGGCTGCTGTCCACTGGAAGGGACTTGGGGGTAGGGACTGTGTCTGTGTTGCTTGTCGTATTGGGTTAGGTCCTACCCCAGTCCCCATAAGATCCTGTGTTAGTCCAGGTAGACTAGAGAAACAAATTCATAAACACCCATGAGGGAGAGGTTTAAATACAAGAGCAATTGAATAATGAGAGAACATCCCAGCCCAGCCCAGTCCAGTCCAAGGTTATAAGTCTGATATTAGCCCATATGTCCAATATCAATCTATAAAGTCCTCTTGAGATTCACAAAGCACATGCAATGATGCCAGGACAATCACAGACCAGTGGGTGCAGAATCTGATGCATCCAGTGGTTGTGGAAGCATCTTGGCGCTGGCAGGGGCCTCTCTATGGTTTCTCAAGCATCTCAGCACTGGCAGGAGTCTCTACATGGCTTTCTCGGCTTCAGAGGTCTGGTTCCATCAGGTTAAGCCCATGTGGCTTCTCCTCCGGGATGGTCTCACAGGGAGTCAGCCTTGTGTCTTGTCAGTAGAGCATCTCCAAGGGACTGAGTTATGTATTTCTCAAGGGGGAAATGCAGCCCGATTTCCCAGAATTCTCTGGACAAGGCCATGCCCACCCAGAGGTCTCATTTGGCTATCTCCAGATTGACAGGCTAGAGTCCATCCCAACATTCTCAGTCCTCAAACTGATACCAGATTAGGTGACTGACGTAAATCCCAGGTCAACTTGACTAATTCCATCTGCCAAAAAGACCCTCTCTCCAAATAAGGTTACAGTTGTAGCTACTGGTAGGGTAGCCGAGGCTGGGGACAGGAGGATGTGCTTTCAGTCCAACCCATGACCCCCCTTTTGTTTAAGATCCAAATCCCAGAGGCAGAGAGAGCATGCGCGTCGCACGGCCACCACCCCTCAGTAGAGTGTCTGTGCACCTCCACTGGCCATTCCTCCAAATTCTAAAGCCAAACTGGCTGGAGCCAGACAGAGGGTTCCCTGCATGCTCTGCAGGGAAGGCGGACCAGCACCCACAGGAACTGGCCGATGGCGTCCAAGTGTAGACCCTGGAGCCAGGCTCCAAATCACAGGCTTCATGCTTGCACTCTGGGAAAGCTACTTTCTCCTTAAGGGGCTTGGTGGTGTTGTGGTTGGGTATTGGGCTGTTGAGGGCAAGATCAGCAGTTCAAAACCCTCTGTTGCTTTGCCAGAGAAAGAGGGGACTGCTTTATACTCCTGGAATTAGTGACAGTTTCAGAAACACATAGGGGCAATTCTTCCCTGTCCTATAGGCTCGCCGTGAG
Organism: Nesogale talazaci; assembly: GCA_004026705.1. Lineage (NCBI taxonomy): Eukaryota > Metazoa > Chordata > Mammalia > Afrosoricida > Tenrecidae > Nesogale > Nesogale talazaci. The sequence continues at coordinate 53,431 of PVJH01011902.1, read as the reverse complement.
GAGGAAGTGATGGGTTGGCAGTGAGCTTGATTTTTCCTTTTTGCTTTGGCTTTCTCCTGGACCCCATGTCCTTGTCTTTGCCCCTGGGATACAGACAGCCCTGACACCGGGCTTCTGTGAGGAGAACAGAGTCCCCAGCGTGGGGATCAAGGGCGGGCACCAGACACTGTCATTGTGTGTGTGCCTGGCTGGCCCTTCCTTGCATGTGTGCCCACCTTCTATCCTGATAGCATCTGGCCCCTCTAGGTTTGGCCCTGTGATGACTGCGTTACAGACGATTTGGTACAGGGCTAAGGCCTGCCTGCCGTCTGTCTGCCTGTCCGTCCGTCCATCCATCCGTCTGGTGTCACAGGGCTAGAGTGAGGGAGAGCCGTTCTGGGTGCAGGCTGAGGTGGAGTCTGGTTTTGGTCAGTTTTCTTTGCATCGTGATCCCACAGTGTTGTGCTCGGCACTTTGCTGTTGATGGGGGCCTTGGAGTCAACCCCAGCCCAGAGCGACGCTGTGCCCAGCAGAATGAAATACTGTATCGTCCTGCACCGTCCCCCTGCCCCCCAGTGTCCTCTACTGGAGCCCACTGTCGTAGCCACTGTGTCCATCCATCTCCTGGAAGACCTTCCTCTTTGTCACCAACCCTCCACTTCATCAAGCACGATGTCCCTCTTCAGCCACCAGCCTCTCCTGATCACCTGTCCCGAGTACATGACTTGAGTTTTCGCCCTCCCTGCCTCTAAGGAGCACTCTGGCTAGGGCGTCTAGCAAACAGGTAGGCGGGGTCTTTGGCAGTCCGTGGGACTCCCAGACTTCTTCACCAGCATGGCAGTTCAAATGCATCGGAGGTTCTCGGGTCTCCTTTATCCAATGTCCAGCTCTCATGGGTGCATAGTAGGTCTGCACTAGTTCAATATACAGGCTCACTGAGAAAAGAAGGTCGGGAAGGAGTCCTGGGCCTTCTCCTGGGTCCGGGTGTGCGGTCACTTTGTGGACCTTCGTGGGCTCAGTGTTGAGCTGCTCAGTGAGGACGGTACTAGGGATCTTCCACCCCTCCTGGCTCCTACGTCGTGCAGTGACAGGACGCTGGTGAGAATGCAAGGCAGAGGTGCAGAGAGCAGGCTCCAAGGACCGCAGGCTGGGTTTTCAGGGGTCCCCTCCCAGGGCAGTCTGACAACCCTGGAAGTTCTAACTCCCAGAAATGATGTGTGACACACCCTAGGGGTTGTCACCCACCGAGAAATCTCCCCAGAGGCTGGGAATGCCGCGTTTTCAGTGGGTGGCAGACCTGGGGGACTGCTGTGACTCTCTTAGCAGAGCTGAGCCTCGAAACCCCAGGCCGCTTAGGCTATTTGGCATGACGCAAGGCCTCTGGATAAAGATGCTCTTATCAGGCTGGACTTTTCTCGTGGGCAGAGATCACCCCATCAGCAGTTTAGAGACAAAGGTCAGAGGCCAGAGCTCTCTCTGGGTGGCAACACGGTTTAAACACTCAGCTGCTAATCTAAAGGTTGATAGTTGGAACTCATCAGCTGCTTGTGGAGAGAACGATGTGGTCACCTGCTTCCAGGATGATGGACGGTGGCCTTGGATGTCTAATCGGGCAGTTCTACGCTGTCCTATAGGGTCGCCGTGTGTCAGGACTGCCCGGATGGCACTGGGTGGGGATTCCTTCCTGATGGACTCTTCGTGTACAACGGTGAGCAGCTCAGCTGACCCCCTCAAAGGATGGCAGTTCAAACCCACCCAGTGACCGCACAGGAGGGAATCCGCAGGCTGCTTTCCTGGGAACGACAGTCCGGGAGCCCCTGCTGGGCCGTTCTCCTGGCACACAGAGTTGCCATCAGCTGGAATAGACCCCACAGCAGCCTTTGTGTGCCCCGCCCATCTTACTAGGAGGGAGCTCAAAGCAAGGAAAGGGGCGCCTTGCTGGAGGCTCCGTGAGGAAGAGATGGTTGGACACAGTGGCAGCAGCAAGGACTCCAAGAGCAATAAAAGGGGAGGGGGGGGGAGGGATCACAGGGCGGGGGGAGCAGGTGGTGCAGGGCCAGGCTGGGTCTCCTTCTGTTGCACATGGGCCGTTAGGAAATCGACACCCCCCACCCCCACCCAACATCACCTAATAACAGCGAAGCTCTGAGAGGCAACATGAGGGTGGTCCAAGCCCAGTGTGAGCCTGAGCCTGGGGGAACCTAGGGGGTTGATCATAGTACCTTCCTGCCCCTCCAGGCTGGCCTTCCACCCTCACCCCCCATCTTTAGAGGACGGGGCTCCACGAAGTACCTTCCCTCCCCTGGTATGTCCCACCTGCCCAGGAGACCGACTGCCTTTGTGGACCCCCTGGAAGAATGCCACAGCTCAGCTGTCCACCCCAGGGCAGAGGGGCCGTAGGGACTGTGGCATGATCCCATCCTGTAGCAATGGACTCCCTCAGAGGAAACCACAAGGCCTCTAGCTCCTGCCCTTGCCAACATGCTGGGATGAAGGGCCGCTGGGCAACCTTGGGCTGCACGTGCACTAGTCTGTCCCCTGTATATTGTATGGAAGCCCTGGCTCACTCATGTGTGCTGTTTGACTTTGCACAAGTTCAAAGGGCAGCTAAAACCATCCGATGGGCAGTGCAACCAGCAAGGACCAGAAGACCACAGGCTGCCCATTTCCGGTGCCCTGCATTTTCTGCCTTAGACTTGATGGCGGCTGACCACCCTTCCAAGTTCCTTGCAGCACTTAGCCTGCTGTGTCCATCTCTTGTGTATTGTCTGTCTCCTTGCTGGAAATGGTTGGCAGGGGGGTGGTCCAAGTACCCATCTCCTGTGTCCTGTGGTGCCCCCTCATTGGCTGACCCCACAACCAGTGAAGCAAACATTCCAGCCACACTGGCAGGGCTCCGTGCTGACCTCCGAGTGGAAGGGTGCTTGCTGCCACAGTGCCTGGCTCTCCATCCAGCTCCCTCTCTGGGCTTGGGTGGGAGTTGTGGAGGCTGTTATGGGGACGTGTGCTTCTCTCGCCAACCCACCAAAGTGCTCTGGGGAAAGTCAGCTGCTCTGTCTAGGCTGCAGGGGTGGGAGAGGACCCTCAAGCCGAGTGGGTGTGCACCCTCCTGCGGAGGACAGTGGCCAAGGTCTGGAGACACTTCTGGTCATCACAATCAGGGGAGAGAGAGTGTGTCATTGGCATCCAGGGGCTGGGAAGCATCCGCAGTTCACCTCCCCTACTCACAAGACCACCCGCCTCCCGTGGCATGCTTGCCGAGGTTGAGAAAGCCTGGCCAGGAGATGGGCGAGGGCCTGTGTCCTCCTTCACCTGCAGTACCCCCGTCCTTGTGCATCTTGCAGGGTCTCCGTGCCTGAGACCTGGGCCAAGTTCAGCAATGACAACATCAGACACTCCCAGAACATGCGGGCCAACTCCATCCGACTGCGTGAGGAGGCAGAGCACCTCCTGGAGACCTTGTCGGACCAGATGTGGAAGCAGTTTACCAACACTAACCTGGCCTTCAACGCCCGCATCTCCGAGGTGGTAGACGTGAAGAATAAGCTGCAGACGCAGCTGGCCAAGGTATGTGAGGGGGGGCAGAGCCTGGTGCACCTTGCTAGAGCCCCCGCCTTCCTCGGCATCTGGGCCACCCACCCCGCCCAACCCTCTTTGGTCCTGACATGCTCCCAGTTAGTCCATGGTCTGAACGTGATTGCCAAGCACAAGGGCTCTCGGGAGGACGGCGGCAGCTTGGCTGGCTTTGCATGGTTTGCTAGATGGCCACCACATCATCCGCTGGCTCCCGGGCCCCTCTTCATCCGTCCATGAAAGACCCCCGTCCATGGCTGAAGGTGGAGAGGGCAGAGCTGTGGTTACCCAGGACTCTGCAGTCCCTGCCAGGGGCACCTGCGCAGATCCCTTCTCCCAGCAGCCTCTTTAGAAACAGGCTCTGGGGACTTCCAAAGGCTTCAGCAGCATAGGTCCTCTTGCTGGGTGATGGGAGATTTTTAATGTCACGCGTAGGAAGGATTGAGTAGACCTGAGCGAGCTCTCCGGTGTCGGTGGTAGAACGTGCACTTTGATAAGCATCTGGGTGGGCTGCTGTCTCCCCGCCCCCCCCCCCACCTCTGTCTCCCTCCCCAAGACACAGCAGGTTGGAGGGACAGAACCCTTCCAGTCAGCCTGCCCAGGCAGCTAACACGAATTAGATTTCTTTTGGTGGCATTTTGCTTTCCAGCTCCCAGGCCTGACCTTCCTGTTCATGAGAAAGTCAGTCCACCCTCCCCCCCCTCCCCCCCCCACCCCGCCCAACCCCATTCACAGCAGGTCACACCTAGTGTGACTTGGGCTTCTTCTCAGCCCCCACCATCTCACCCCACCAGTTGCTTGGGACCTCTTTGTCATCCCCCTTGTACCCCTCACACTCCCTGTTTCCAGGCAACCACTGAGTGGTCTCTCACTATAGATTAACATGGGGCCCTCTGCTTCCGTCTGGATTTCCAGCCCCAGAAGCCCACAAGGCAGTTCTGCCCTGCCCTGCGTGACTGTCAGGGGTTCTTGAGGCTGTACCCACTCAGAGTGGCTGTGGGTGCCCCAGGGAGAAACTGGCGAGAGCGGTGTCTTCCTCACACAGGCTGCTGGGTCTGAGCCCGTTGCTGCAGCTGCTCTGTCCATCAGCTTGGCAAGGGTCTTGTGCTCTTTCGCTGTCCGTCTGCTCTGCCATGCACCATGATTCTGCCGACATGGTCACCGGACCTCCAAATAGACTCGATGGCATCGAGTTGACATATGGCTTAATCTGCATCTTCTAGAAGACACATGGCATATTTTTGTCTTGTTTTTTTGTTTTTCTTGCCCAATGATTTTATTGGGAGCTCTTACAGCTCTTATAACATTCCATACATCATTTGTATCAAACATATTTGTACACATACTGCCATATTCATTTCCAAATATTTCCCACTTGAGTCCTTGGTATAAGCTCCTCTCCCCCTCCCCCTTTTTAAAGAATCATTTTATTGGGGGCTCATACAACTCCCATCATGATCCACACATACTTCAATTGTATGCAGGCCACATTGGCACACCTGTTGCCATCATCACTCTCAAAACATCCTCCCTCCACTTAGGCCCCCAGTACCAGCTCCCCATATTTCTCTCCCCTCTGAACTCTTAACAATTTACAAATTGTTAATACTTTCTTGTATTGTATACTGTCTAATCACATGGCATGTTTTTTTGTTTTGCTTTTATCACTCTGTGTAATCATTTTGAGATTCATCCAGATTGTTCAGTGGGCCCATAGTTTATTCATTTTGGGGTGCTGAGTGGTGTATTCCATACATCTTATACTGTATGGTTATGTCCCACTGCTTGTAGTGTGTGGCTGCAACACCATTCAGGTGCCATAGTGGGTTCCCTGTTGTGTTAGTCCGAATAGACTAGAGGAACAAATTTCATAGACACGCATATGGATATAAGGAAAATGTTTATATATAAAAGAAATAGGACATTAAGAAAGCATCCCAATGCAGTCCAGTTCAAAGTCATAAGTCCTATATTAACCCATATACCCGCTATCAGTCTATAAAACCTCCTTCTGACTCACGAAGTTGCAGAGTCCTGGCGCTGGCAGCGGTTTCCCCATGGCTTCTCACTTCCAGGGCTCAGGGTTCATCAACAGCATCCAGTGGTGGCAGAAGCAACTCATCGCTGGCAGAGGTCTCCATGTGGCCGCCCCAGCTTCAGAGGTCTGGCTCCATCAGGGCAAAGTTGTGTGGTCTCTCCGCCGGCTCCTCCAGCTTCTCGGACGCTGTCATCTTGTCTTATTCATGATTAATCATCTCTGAGACTAACTCCAACTGGGGAAGATAGCTTCTCATCTTCATGAGGGAAATATCGCGAGATTTCCCAGAAGTCTCAGGAGAAAGCCATGCCCACACAGAGGCCTCATTGGCTACTCAATGGGTATCTCCAGATTAACAGGTTAAACTCCACCCCTAGATCTCAATCAGGAAATTAACATAAGCACATGATTGCCATGGCTGGTGTGCTGCTAAACCCAAGGACAGCAGTTTGAGACCACCAGCTGCTCTTTGGGAGAAAGATAAGATTGTCTGCTCCCATCAAGACTTAGAATCTCAGAAACTCACAGGGCCAGTCCTGCCCTGTCTGAAAGGGTGGCTACCAGTCGGAATAGGTTCAATGGCAGTGAGTTAGCACCAAGGGTTAAGTTGCAGAAGCTGAGCGTCTGGGAGTCCGACTTGACTAGGCGTGCCTCATCAGAAAGGCCTGGAGATCTACTTCCAAAAGGTCAACCAAAAAGCCAACCAGCCACACAGCTAGCCCACGCGTGCGTGCCTACTCAGAGCAAGGCAGGCTCTAAGACTGCCGATCTTCACGGGGGCTGACAGCCCCATCTGTCTCCTGAGGAGCGGCTGGTGGGTTTGAACTGCTCAGTACATTCTAAACCCCGGGAAGAAGAGTCTGCTGGGACATGCAGGGTGGAGTGTCCGTGCTGACCTGTTTGTACTACGATTTTACGTATCCGTTCACCACTGCATCGATGCTTGCAAGGGCTTCCAGTTGGGGGTTATGACAAACAAGTTTTTAAAAATGCTGTGCACATCGATGGACACATTTTTATATAAACTCTCAGATTAAAAAAAAAATAGTAAAAAAAAATGGAGAAATCACATGAAAGTCCAGATTGACAGCCTTTCTCAGTAACATCCCACTCAGATTTCTGGGGGGCTGGGCTGCCAGGAGTTTGTGGCTGCTGCCCCTCCAGGGAGGGACCCAGTTCTCCATGGACCCGCCGTCCCCAGCACAACCCACTTCAGGCACACAGTGCTTTGCCTGGCTGCTCCCGATAGCCCAGGTGGCCCGCGAGTTCTCGTCTCCGCCAGGGGAGAGGCAGAGAGGTCGTGGACAAAGTGGCTCACCACAGAGGAGTTTCACAGAAGTTCTGCCGCCTGTGACCGTGGAAGACTGTCCCCAGACTCTGGGCTTCCAAGTGGAAGCCAGCAGACACGTTTATAGCAACTCTTAAACGGAAGACATCTGAGCATTTTTCCGCCCCTTCCCAGAGCGGGCCTCTGCCTGACCTGATGGCCTTGTCTGAGAGGCAAGGACCCCCAGCCTGCAGCTGGCTCCCGACGGCCTCCTGCCAGCCCCTGCTCTTCCCCCGACACTGGCCCAAGGAGACCTGGAACCCATTTCCGAGTGGGAAATGCTTTTGTGCTCTGTAAGCAGCCGGATCCCTTCCAGGGTCAGTGCCTGCCGCCAAGCCACCCAGTGGCTTGGCCCAGTCCTGGAGAAGTGGGCTGGCTGCACGGCTCCCAGGCTGCTGTGCTGGGAGTCTGGGGAGGAGGGGGGCCTGGGCCATCTTTAAAGGATGCCGAAGCCCAGTGGGGGCACTCTTCTTTTCTGAGTCCCTCTCTAGGTCCTCTCTAGGTAGTGCCATGGTAGAAATGTAGTGAAACGCTTCACCCTGTTACCAGGATGTCACATGTGCAGCAGAATAGAGGTGTGCTCCCACCAAGTTTCAGAAGTAGATCGCCAGGTCTTCTGAGGTGCTTCCAGGTGGACTTGAACCCCTAACCTTTGGGTTAACAACAGAAGCACCGCCAGGGATCCGACACGTCCCTGGCGCCACCTAATTTTTCTCCAGATGCAGCCAAACCCATCTCGGGTTCTCCACCTGACAGCTCGCTGGCTTAGGACCCCTGGCCCCACTCATCTGCACTCCTGGCTCCAGCACCTGCTTCCCCTCTTAAGCGGCCTTGGTGGCACAGTACCTTCAGCGTTGGGCTGCTATCCAAAGGGCCAGTGGTTCAAACCCACCAGCCGCTCTGTGGGAGAGTGACAAGCCAGCCTGTTTCCATGATGATGGCCAGCTTAAAACCCCCTGGGGGCAGTTCTACTCTGCCCTGGCAGGTGGGCGGCCATGGACCGGGTTGTTTTACCTGCATGGCTTACAAGACAGACATTGAGCCTCTGGAGGCCAGGTGTCTGGGAATCAGGGTTTCGACCAGTTGGGTCCTGCAGGAATGCTGATGGTGAATCCATCCTTATCTGGCTCCGGGCTCCTGGGTCACCAGCAATCCTTGGCTTGTAGCTGTTACCACTCCATCCCCTGTCCGGCTGCACCTTGCCTTCTTATCTACCAGGTCTGTATCTGTGTGTCTCTGACTGTGTCTTGTAAGCCATGCAGTCTGGGATCATCTGTTGCTGCGGCCCCAGGGAACAAATGCCATGCTGGTCTCAAGAACACTCAGACATTTCCATTTAAACCCAGGATAGCGCCAGGTGCCCCCCTTCCCCTGCCCCTGCCACTGTCTGCCCCACTTGACAGAAGAGGGAACTGAGGGGTGAAGGGGTGGGGTGACCCGGCCCTGGTGGGAGTGTCAGAGCAAGCATCGAGCAAGCATTGAACTGTCTGTGTGGTGTAGTGCGGCTCACGAACCAAGATGGAGGGGACACTGGACCAGGAGGAGACGACCCCACCGAAAAGTGGGTGAAGGGAGACATTGGGCGGTGTAAAACATGAAAGAAATGAATGTATAAGCTATCAAGGGTTCATGAGGGAGGAACCAAGGAGCTGATACCAAGGGCTCAAGCAGAACAAAAATGTTTTGTAAGTGTTAATGGCAGCAGATGTACAAATGTGTTTGACACGATGGATGGATGGATGGATTAGGGTGAGTTGTACGAGCCCCCAACAAGATGATTTTTTAAAATGAAACGCTACGGTTTCACCCAAGACCCTTAAGTGTCAGAATCTCTGGGGACTGACCCAGAGTCTACGCGTGAATAGGCATGTCAGGTGTATCTCTTAGGTGTTGTGAGGGAACAACTAGCTCCCTTTGCTCCTGTCCCTCCAGCAGGTGCTTCTGTTCAGTGCTGGGCATACAGCAGTGACTACAGAGACAAGATCTCTGCCCTCAGGGAACTGACGTTGTTGTGGGACCAGAAGAGGGACATTTTAAAACAAACAAAGGAAGAAACAAAGAAACAGACAGTAAACACATGCGTAATTTAAACTTGAGAGAAGTCTTAAGAAGTCCTCAACTCCAGTCCAGTGTCACTGAGCCCATTCGGACTCATCACTACCTTGTGTAGGGTTTCTGACACTACAGACGGTCTCTTGTCAGGAGCAGACCGCTTCATCTTGCTCCTGTAGAGTGACTGGTGGGTTTGAGCCTCAGACCTTGCAGCTAGCAGCCCAACCCCTAACCTACAGTGTCATCAAGCATCATGAATATTGTCCTCAGATGACATGCTTTAAAGCTCAAGCAAACATAAAGATCACATTAAACCAAGTAGTTTAACTCAATTATTAATGCAAAGAATGCCTCCTTTGAAGAACTACCCCTATGGGATCAAGTGGACAGGGGTGTCTGTAAAGGTTTGTCAGGCCATTGAAGGGGCAGCGACTTTGTGTCCCACCACTCGCCTGTCAGTGTGTTGTCCTGCGGTGGCTTGCATGTTGCTGTGATGCCAGAAGCTCTGTTGCCTGTGTTGAAAACACCACCTGTATTTACATACCCCTGGTGGACAGGTTTCAGTGGAGTTTCCACAGAGGCAGAGCAGAATGCAGAAGCAGGCAATTCTGAGCAAGTAGCTGCAGAAAGTTTTATGAATGGCAAGGGAACAATGTCTGATATCGTCAACGCTGTATTGTCGGGGGCCAATGAGTTAGTTCCAACACAGAGTGACAGTGTGTACAGAGAAAGAAACACCGTCCAGTCCTCCACCATCCTCCCATGGTCCTTATGCGTGAGTCCAGTGTTGCAGCGCAATGTCCATCCGTCTTGTCAAGTGCCCACCTCTTTCTCACTGCTCCTCGGCTTTACCAGTTGCCTCTCCCAACAGCATGCCCAAAGGACACGAGACATGTCTCGCTCTCCTTGCCTCTAAGGAGCGAGCACGCTGGCTGTACTTCTTCCAAGTCAGATCTCTTTGGTCTCTTCACAGTCCCTGGTATTTTCAATATCCTTTTGCCCAAACCATAGCCAAATGCATCTATCTTTCTCTGGTCTTCTTTATTCAATGTCCACATCTAACACGCATAGGAGGTGACCCAAAATACCCTGGGTTGAGTCAGGTGCATGTTAGTCCTCAAAGTCATGTCTTTGCTTTTGAACACTTTAAAGAGATCCTGTGGAGCAGGTTTATCCACTGCAGTGGGTCTTTCATTATCTCGATTGTTATTTTCACGAGTATTGATTGTGGGTCCAAGCAAGATGAAATCCTTGAAGATTTCTAGCAATTCTCCGTTGATTATGATTTACCCATCGGTCCAGTTGTGAGGATTTTTGTTTTCATTACATTGAGTTGTAAGTCAGACCGAAGGTTGCAATCAATAAGTGCTTCAAGATCTCATTCTTAGCAAGAAAAATGGAGCCATCTGCATCTTGCAGGTTGTGAATAAACTTCCCATCAGTCCTGATGCCACATTCTTCATGTAACCCACCTTCTTTAATGATTCCAACAGGTGGGTGCTGGGCTTGAATACGTCTAGTGGGAGGCTACAACCTGGCACACACCTTCTCTAATTTTAGACCCTGCACGATGTCCTCGTTCTGCTTGTCCTCTTGATCCATGCACAGGCTCTGCATAAGCACAGGAAGCATTCTGGAATTCTCATTCTTCTCAAAGCTATCTATGGTTTGTTTGGATCCACATAGTCAAATGCCTTTGCATAGTCAATAGGACAGAAGTAAACATCTTTCTTGTATATTCTGCTCCGAACCATCTGACATCAGCAATGATATCCCTTGCCCTCTTCTGAATCTGGCCTGAACCTCTGGCAGTTCCCTTCAATGAACTACCACAACCGGGATAAGCTTCAGCAAAGTTGTAGTTTCATGTGACAGCAATGATATTATTCTACAGTTTGACCATTCTGTTGGGTCACCTTTCTTTGGAATGAGTAGAAATATGGATCTCTTTCAGTCAATTGACCAAGGAGCTGCCTTCCAAATTTCTTGGCACAGATGAGTACCACACATTGGCGAGGATAAGTCAATCTGAATATCAGCCGAGGCACCTAATTTTACCACAAAAACTGCAGCAAAGTGAGCTGGAAAACTCCGCTTCTACACGAGTATGTATAGTAAGTACTTCCAGTGCTTCATCACCTTATTGAAAAATTGCAGTGGATATTCCATCAATTTCTGGAGTCTTGTTTTTGGCTAGTACTTTCAGTGAGGCTTGTACTTCTTCCTTCGGCACCTTGGTTCTTGCTCACATGCTATCTCTTCAAGCCGTTGGATTAGTTCTTTTGAGTACATTGGCTCTGTGAATTCCTTCCACCTTCTTTTGATGCTTCCTGCATCATTCAATATTTTGCCCATAGAATCTTTCAATATGGCCACTTACTCAAGGCTGATTTTTTTTTTTAGTTCTTTCAGTTTAAGATATGCTGAATGGGTTCTTCTTTTTTGGTTGTCCAACTCTAGCTCTTTGCATATTTCATTATAATATTTTACTTTGCCTTCTTTTTGAAGTCTTCTCTTTGACTCGTTGACTTCATCATTTCTTTCATCTGCCTTAGCTATCCCACAATCAAGAGCAAGTTTCAGTGTCTCTTCTGACATCCACTTTGATCTTTTATTCTCTTCTGTCTTTTTAGTGATTTTACCAGATATTCTATTACCAGTGTGTTCTTGAGATGTGCTCAGAAATTCAGGGGAGAGAGAGAGTCAGGTCAGTATTTTGGCTCTCATGGACTTGTTTTAATTTTCTTCAACTTTAACACAAACTGCCATATGTGCAATTGATGGTCTTTTTCACAGTCAGTCTCTGGCCTGGTTTTAGCTGCTGATATTGAGCTTCTCCATCATATCTTGTATACAATTTGATTTCTGTGTATTCCATCTGGAGAAGTCCATGTGTATAGTCACCTTTTGTGTTGATGATAAAACAACATTTGCTATGAATAAGTCATTGGTCTTGCAAAATCTTACCAGGTGATCTCTGGCTTCGTTTCTACAACCATAGCCATTTTCCCAACTGCCGTTCCTTCCTCTTAGTTTCCAGCTTTTGCATTTCAATCGCTAATAATCATCAATGCATCTTGATCACAGTTTGATTACATTCAGATTGAAGACATTGATAGATTTCTTCATCACTAGATTTAGTGGTTGTTGCACACATTTGAATAATAGTTGCAGTGATTGGATTTTCTTGGATGAGGACATTAAGCTATCATGTCAGAAAGCATTGTATTTCAAGAGAATCTTGATGAGTATAAAATATCCTCTCTATTGTTTCATTCCGAGCACAGTAAGCCTTCTGATGCAAAAGGGACCATATCAGCCCTTCCAGTTCATTAATGCTAAGAATATAGAACTTTATGTGTTCTATTTTATTTTTAACAGCTTCTGATTTTCCTAGATGCATCCTTTGTACATGCCAAGTTCCAACTAGCAATTGATGTTTTCAACTGTTTTGTTTTGTGTCATGCCCCACCAGCAAATGCAGGTGCTAGAGGCTGTGTTCTCTCAGGCTTTTCTCCACCCCCATCTGATGGCCATCTCTCCTTGGAAGTGGCAGCTCCTGCTTAGGCACATGCTGAGTGCCTTCCACCATGAGGGGCTCCTCTCCCCCACTTGCTCTTCACCGTCCTGCTGCTGCTGCAGTAACTGGCAGTATCTGGCTGCCATCTTTAGGGTTTTCCGAGGCTAATTCCTTGGAAGTGGGCAGACTATTTGGAGCCTGTCCTTTGTCCAGAAGCTTTCCTGAAACCTGTTCAGTGGATGACCCTGCTTGAATCGAAAATACCGGTGACTTCGCTTCTGGCAGTAAAGCAGCACACCTGACACCACAGTACGGCAGCGTGGCAGACACGCGGTGGGATATTGAGGGGGACGGGCAATTTGGACATGGATAAAGAGGATGGGAGCCCAGCTTGAAGAAGATCACTGCTGTCTTTGAATTATACATGTGGAGGGCATGGAGAGCCTCGCCAGCAACAGGAAAGGCAGCTAGACCCTCAAGTCTGGTGGCAGTGGATGGCCATGAATTGTCATGTGGGCACACCAGTTTTTTCTCTAGCAAGGGGTCCTGATCCTGATCCCTCTAGGGCTTTCAGGGTTTGACCCCAGACAGCCTCTTGGCAACTGACATGTATCATCTAAAGGCAGAGGGACTGCCTCTGAGCAGAAGCCACTGGGAGTGCTGCTGGCTCAACTCCATGTTCTGGGCTTGGGTGAGTTGACTCCCAGAGCACCTATAGAAATATTGGGTCCATTTGGGTTGGGGTAGGTGGGTTGCTGCTGACATTAGAGGGTCAGGAATCCTGCTTGCCATCATCCAGTGCATAGGAACCCCTCACCCTGCACCTGCTGTGGAGACTTGTCCTGCTTGGGCTTTGCTCCTGGGGAGGTCCATGTCTTCTTGCTGCTCACCTGCACTAGGCTACACCTGGACACATCCGTCCTTAGGCTAGGCAAGGAATTCCAAACTGCTTCCCCTGCCTGAGGGGGTGGGAGGACTGAGGAAAGCTGTCTGAGTCAGGCCTCTCCGTGGAAACCCCTTGGCTTCATGCAACGGGAAAAACAATGCATTTGCAAAGGCTGCAAAAAGCATTCAGAAGCTGGGTGCAGGCAGCTGGAACTGCTTGATTCATCTTTCCCCTCCACTTCAAACGTCACTCTTCACTCGGCCTAGGAAAGGTAGACCATCTTCCAAAGTGAGATGCCCTGCCAGACACACAGCCCCTGTGCAAAGCGCCACCCTGAATCCCAGCATTCCCAGCAAGAAGTGATGGTGGAAGAACTCAGTGCAGCTTGTCCCCTTGCTGCCAGGGAAGGAGAAAGAAGACAGTTCCCTGGGCCAGCAGACAGCATCAATCCAGCATCCCCACACATTCTTCTCGTCCATGATGGAGCTTCATTAGCCCCATATGACAGATGAAGAAACGAAGGCCAGTGATTGGCCTAAAGCTTTTCCCACCCCACCCTCACCCTGCTCAGTTCAAGAGTCCAAAGCCTGTGGTTTAGGATAGTATAGGCAACCCCATCCCCACCCCTGCTCCCTGAAATCTTGTACTAGCAGTAGTCGGTGGTGAGGAAATCTAGAATGAGGACAGGCTTCAAGCAAAACAGAACCTTGACCTTGTTGCCATCGAATCAATGGCAACTCATAGTGGCAGTATAGGAAAGAATTGCCCCTCTGGGTTTATGAGACTAATTCTTTACAGGCATAGAAAGCCTCCTCTTCCTCCTGCAGACCAGCTGGTAGTTTCAAACTGTTGACCTAGCAGTTAACAGCCAAAGACATAACCACAACCACCAGAGCTCCCAGCCCCAAATATCAATAGTGCCAAGGTTAAGAAGTCCTGGTCTGCGTAGTCTCCTGGATAGATAAATATATGTGGATGGGTGGATGGATGGATTGGTAGATGATGGCTAGAAGGAAAAATGGACAGAAGATGTATGGCTGGGTGGGGGATAAATAGATGGGTTGGTGGCTGCATGGGTGGGTGGATAAAGAGATGGATGAATGAACAAATAGGTAGATGATTGGCCAGGTGGCTGGGTGGGTTGATGGTTAGATGGATGGACCGATAAGTAGATGGACAGATGGCTGGTTAGGTGGATAGTGGATGGCTGGGTGGGTGGCTAGAGAGTTAGAGAGTACTGAGGATGAGAAAGCATGGGCTATATAGTATCTGCCACACACCAGCCACAGTGCTCAGCACACGAGGAAGAGCTAAATCAGCGGTCTCAACATGTGAGTTGTGACCCCTTGGGGGGGGGTGTCGAACAACCCCTTCACAGGGGTTGCCCAATTCATACAGTAGCAAAATTAGAGTTACGAAGTATCAATGAAAACATTTTCATGGTTGGGGGGTCACCACCACATGAGGACCTGTCTGAAAGGGTGGTGGCGGTAGGAAGGTTGAGAACCGCTGATCTAAATGACTTTTGGCAATGCCCCCGGGAGGAGGCACTGCTGCTGCCTTCACCGCACACGTTGGAAGGAGTCTGGATAGCCCAGAGACTGAAGCATTTGGCTGCTCAGCCACCAGGTTGACCGATGGAAACCACCAGCCACTCTGCGGGGAAAAGACTGGGCAGTCTGTGCCCATCCACATGGAGGCTCTGGAAACCACCTGGGGCAGTGCCGCTTGGTCCTGTAGGGCAGCTACGAGTTCAAATGGGTTCTACCGAGCGGAGAACCTGCAGCAGGAGGCCCTAGGGCAGGGCAAATGGTCTTAACTTCTCTCCTCCTCTGAAACGAAAGGCCGGGGCCTCCGGGCAGGCTGAGGTCTTGTGAATAAAAGCTGGGCTCTCCTCCTCCCTCTAAATCCCCGAGGACTTCTGGCCTCTTGGGCACTCTCACACCCTGTGTCTCTGACCATCGGTGACACCTTAGGAGCATCTCCTTGCAGGAGATAGGCTGCATGGAGGCTTCCTCTATCTAGTCTGCAGCCCAAAGCTTAACCCCCAACTCATTGCCATTGAGTCGATTCTGACTGGTAGTCACTCTGGGGATAGAACCCCCGAGATGGTAAATCTTCATGGACACAGAGAGCGTCGTTCCCCGAGCAGCTGGTGGATTTGAACTGCCAACTTTGTGATTAGCAACCCACTACGCCACCAGGACTCCTTTTTCCAGTCAGTTCAGAATTCGTGTAGACAGTCAACATGACCCCAGTGTGTGTCCTTGGCAGAAGTCTCTTCCTATGGGCTCCTCTTGGGCTCAGGATGGGCACAGAGGAGGCGCCGCTAGGGCAGTGGAGACGTCCCTGGCTTCCCCCACTTGCATGGTCCGGGAGCGCCTGCAGCACCCAGGAGGAAGGCCTTAGGTCTCCATGGACCCAACAAGGAAACGGAGGCCCAAGCAGTAGGGCCTCTGAGTGAGATGGCGGCTCTCACAGCCGGTTTTCGTTAGGGTTTGGATGAAAGCCTGGGTCTCCTGACTTCCGGCCCAGGGCCCCCACCTCCAGGACTCTCTGACAAGAAGCTAGGAGTCTGTCTGGAAGTGGGGGTAGTTGACAAAAGGAACCTTGGCTCTGCTCTGGACCCGGGGATGTGGCCAAAGGAACTGCCTGCGGTCTGCCAGGGCTGGCTGACTTTGATGAGCAGATTCCAGAGGCTCAGAAGGAAGTTGACCCTCTCCCCTTATCCTGCCATTAGGGGCACTGGGAGCCAGGAGGCCAGGGCGTAAGCCAAAGCCCTGGACTGAGAGTCTGAGTGCCTGCCATATTTCAGCTGTGTGAGACTTAGTGACCCCTTGGAAGGTTAACCCCGCAATATCTAAGGGGTTGGATGAAGGGAATTTGGAAATAGATCCTTTGGGATTTTAAAAAGATCATGATGGATGTTGGGGTGGGGATAAGGGTGAGCTTGATCAATTGATGACTGAGTTATAATCTACATAGTACAATGAATCAAGTGAGCAATGCAACGGCCTTTACTGGGTACCCACCAGCTCTGCCTAGTCCCAGAGCCTTCATCCCCTACAGGAGGCCCTGCATCATGTCTAAGAACAAGCTGGCCAGCCCTCTGCTGCCCAGCCCAGTCCAAGGCACAGCAGCCCACAGAGGGTCACTGAGGGTGTCCGTCTCTGTGGCGGCAGACAGACAGCTTTATCTTCCTCCTGAGAAGGTACTTGTGGGTTTGACTCGCCAACCTTGTGGCTAGCAGTCTCATGCCGACCCGACACACGGCCTTATCTTTCAGTTCAGTTTTCCCACAAACTTTTGGAAGCCCCCTTGTATAGTGCCCCTCCGTGGTTTAGAGTCGACTTTGACACTTATCAACCTTTTAGGACAGATGAGAGCTACTCCATTAGTTTCTGAGACTGTGTTTCCCCCCTATGGAGGATCAGAGGTGGGGGAGGGGGGCGCACGGTTAGGGTGTGTGGGTGCTGCAGAAAGCAACATCTGCTTTTTTTTTTACATCTGGGTTGTAGGTTAGAGTACAAAAGCTTTTCATGGCCAGCGGGGTGTTGAGGAATTTTTTTCCCCCTGAAAAGTAGGCAGTAGGTCAAATAAGTTTGGGAACCTGTGCTACAAACCTTTACAGGAACAGCCAGCCTCATCTTTCTCCTATGTAGCCGCTGGTGGATTTGAACCGCCAACCTTTCCCTTAACTCATGGAGCCGCCACGGCTCCTTTAAAGGATAAAGCCGCATCTCTTGCAAACATTTTTTAAACAGTTTTCTTATTTTGAACCTACATATGTAATTTGTTTTTCTCTGTAGTTACTTTAAAACCCTTTTTAAAACGTCGAGTTATAATACAATACAACATAGGGTATGCCTGCATTCATTGAATGTATGTCATGAAGAATTTAAGACTGTTGACATCTGTGTTCAATCACACCACTCAGCTCAGTGGCTCCGGGAACAGCTTGTGCCCTCAGGAGATAGTTGGCCATGTGGTTGTCCTGCTGGGAGGGTGCCAGCCGTGGTGTCTCTAGGTATGAGTTGGGAATGAGCCTAATCACCCTACAGAACACAGGGCACCACCACCCCTTTCCCCTGCCACCACCACCATGCAGACTTCTCTGATTCTAAATGCCAATCAACAGTGGTGAGTCCCTGCTCTAAACTAAAGGCTTAGTTTAGATGGCACGAGACCCTGCCGGCTCCCAGAAACCACCTCAATATTCCGTCCAAAGGGGCCAGCTTTCTGACTTCTTCACCCTGGATAAGCCCGGCCATTGTTGGCCTTCACAGGCATGAGATCACATGATGGCTCATTTCTGCACCTCTGTGTAAGGCCCGGGACCCATCCACGCTGCCGCACCTGCCCTCTTTCTGCCGAGGCACGAGTCACGTACTACTGCCCGACTCTGCAGTAGTACTGCCTGTACTACTGCTCTACTGCAGTCCCCCGTGGGGGGTTCCACTTCTGCAGGAGGCATTTCGTCTTCACTTAGCTAGGAAAGCCGGCCATCGGCCATCGTCCCAGGAACGTCCCTCTTCCCACTTGATGGGACTGACATCACCTGCAGATGAACTCTGTTAACCAGTCTGAGTTTCCCTTTTGACTTATCCCCCCCCTCCCCCAAAAAGGGAAGGGCAATGATTTCCAAGGAAGAACCTCAGAACAAACCTTGTCAAGGGGGGATGCAGGGCAGGCCTCTGGCATGATGTCAGGTTCTGTGCTACGCAAATCATACTGTGCTGAGGTGGCGAAGTGTTTACACATTGGGCTGCTACCTGCGGGGGCAGCGATTTGAAGCTTTTAAGAGTGCCCGTTTCAGAACCCCTGCCCTGTGTTACAGGCTCACTATGAGTTGGCATCGATCCGAGGGCAGTGAGTTTGGTTTCTTTCGGAAGCCTCACAGTGACCCTGTGGGTAGGTTAGGCCTGTGGCCCCCATCTTCAGAGCAGGAACAAGTGCCCCGCCCAGTCTCTGGCAAGGAACTCTGGAGTACAGGAATGCCTGAAGCACAGAGAGGTTCCCTGCCTGATTCAGGGTCACATGGCACAATAGAGGAGAGGGTCCACCCCCTGCCCCCACCCAGCCTCAGTGAGAGAGAGGGACCTGTCCGGACTGCTCAGTACGTGAAGCCTGAAGCGCTGGGGCTGACAGCCCACTGCATGCCCCACACAGGCCTGCGAGCTGGGTAAGGCGGTGCTAAGCAGTCCTCCCACCCGCCAACTGGTGCTCCCATCCTGGTGGGCAGGGCCGACAGCCTGGGTCTCTGAGACTCCTCCCATGGGGTGAGCTTGTGAACCAATCCTCCGCCGCCTGCCCAGCCAGGAGGCCGAGCCCAGCAATGTGTGAAGGAGCCTCTGCCCGAGTTCTTTGGCTTGGTGGGAGCCGAAAGGTTAACATTCCTGGGGAGGGGGCCCGGCCAGCACCTCGAGCTGGGGGCTGGGCCCAGAGTGCTCAGGGCACTTTCCCCACTTAGGGTAGTTGTGCTCTGGTGGGCAGTGGGGTGCAGTGGCATTCTTCAGGGTGTGTTCATGTAAGAAACGCGCACACACACACACACACACACACACACACACACACACACACGCTGCAGCTCCATTGCTCTGAGTGCTGGCCTCTGCTGAGTGGGAAGTGGTAGGGGTTGGAGCTCCTTCTGGCTCTGCCCTCTCCCCTTTCCCTCCCCCCCACCATCTTCACAGTGGGATCGTTCCCAGTCCCTCCTCCACCTGGCATGGGGCAGGAATCTCCTTTCACTGGGAAGGCTCAGAGAGCTTGAGACACTGGAGTAAGGTTGCCCAGCTTCACTGTGATGTCTCTGCCTGGACTCAGATAGGGGGTTCTGATGGCCAAGTCTGTATGGGATACTTCCTCACCCCACCCCCACCCCACCTCCCACTCCTTGCAGCTCTGGGAGGCATGTCCAGTGAACACCCTATTTGATGCTTATGCAAAGCCCTCAGCAAGGGGTTTGGCACAACCCACCCCACTGCCATCCAGTGAGCGACAGAGCAACCAAGGGGCAGAGTGGAACTGTCCCTGGGGGCTTCCAGAGCTAGCCACCTTTAGGAAGAAGACGGCTCCTTCTTTCGATCAAGGAACGGCTGGTGGGTTTGAATGGCTGCCAACTGAGGCTCAGGCCAGGTTGGACTCTGCATGACTCTGGACTCCCTGCCTTGGCACATAGGACTCACCGTTTCAGTGTAAAACCTGCTGACGGTCCCACCAAATAGTAGACAAGGGGCCTGGCGGCATAGTGGGTTGGTTACATGTTGGGTGACTAACTGCAACATCAGCAGTTCAACTCCACCAGCTGTTGTGAGGGACAAAAAACGAGGCTGTCTGCTCCCGCAAAGATTGGCAGGGGCAGTTCTCCTCTGTCCTGTAGGGTCCCTGGGAGTCAGCATGGGCTTCACGGCAGTGAGCCTGGCTTTAGCTTGTAAGGGGAGGGACAACACTAGGAGGCACATTCCCCGAGGACCATCCACCAGTGGTGATGGAAGGCAGCGTTGGCCCAGGGGTAAAGTGCGGGCAGATCAGGGAAACTGAAAGAGTGTGTGAAGATGTCCTGGGAGGAGTGGGGGCTCAGCATGGGTATTTTGGGATATATCAAGTCCACATGTCTGTGTCTCCTTGTCCCTGGGGAGGAGCTTATTAGCAAAGCCGCTTTCCCTTCTCCGGTGGAAGCAGCCTCCTGAGAAGCCCCCATCACAGCAAATGCTGAAAACTAGTTTCCACTTCTGCCTGTTCCTCATAAAAAATGAAAATCCTCTTTGTACTGTTTCTGGCGAGGGAAAACAAGGCCAGCTACAGAAAGGCCAAGTGGCGTAAAGTGATCTTTGGAAAAGTAAGAGGTGCCTGTATTCGTGCTCCTTCCAAGCTTCCGTCCAGCTTGGAACCCAGAGCAAGGCTGGTCCTTCCTGGAGGCCCAGGCACGGAGCTCTCAGTTCTTCTTTATCCTGGGGGGAGGCAGAAAGGGCAGGGCTTTGCCTATGAGGGGACACTGAGGCCATCAGCCCAGGTTGGACTCTGCATGGCTCCAGGAGCACCGGTCCCACCATAAGGATGCAAATCCACCTCCCCCCCCACCCCCTGCCCCACCAGTTGTTCAGTACACAACCTAAATGCTCATACTAGACCGCCTTGGTTTCTGCAACCTATTCAGCAGGAGGGGGTAGGGAAGGGGGCAAAAATCCCACCTTTGTGCCCCACCCCTTATGGAAGGAAGAGGGCCCAGAGGGTTCAGGGAGCCTCTCTCGGTCAGATGCGCATCAGTCAGAGCTGATCGGTGTGAGGGGTGACTCATTAGTTGGCTGAGTCTGGACTAGGTGCTGTGAACTGTGGGAAAACCCCAGAAAGCCCACAGGTAGCCAACTCCAGTAAGGGCAGGGGGAACGTGGGAAGCGGGGCAACAGCGGCTTCCCAGCCTCCCACCCCGTCCCGGCAGTCTGGGAGCGGTACAGGGGCTGTCAGGAGACAGGGCATGGCAGCACTTCGCACCCGCTCTGCCTCCCCCCGCCCCCCATCTACCCGCTTGACCTGTATGTATTCCAGGGACACTGGGGTGTGTATGTGTGTGGGGAGGGGGCCCCCATGTTCTGTCACTCATAGGCCACCTCCCTGTGGTGCCACAGCCATGTGCCACCTCATCGCTGTTCACTTTAAGAGTCACTCACACTAAAAAGACAGAAGGCGTGGGCAGCCGTCGTACAGCGGGCGCCTTTTCTGTTACTGGATGGAAGCCTGTGCCCTCACCGCCTCCAGGGTCCTTGGGACGTGGTGGCCGCGGAGCTGGGCCGTCTCCTGGAAGGTTCCCTGCTCATCCACTGACCCTCCAGTGGCCTGCTGAGATATTTCTCAAGACCTGGGTCCCATCTGATGACACATACGAAGTAAGCGACTCGCAGTCCTGCCACCCGCGGGTCTGAGACACAGACCGGACAGCTTTGTGTGTGTCCCCCGTGGAAACAGAAAACCAGCAGCACTTGCCGCAGGTACACAGCTAGAAAGATACTAAATAGCATGGAAACACTACAGGGTAGCCAGGGGCTGTTGCCCAGGGAGCTTCAGCAGTCGGCAACCTTTGCTGCTGTTCCAGCTGCTGCTAGAGAAGGGAGATTTCCACAGGGTACCTGGAGGCGACCCCATTAGAAGCACTCTGCTGCTGATGGAAAGGCCGGTGGTTCAGACCCACCAACCACCTTTTGAGAGGAGGGTGAGGCAGTCTGCTTCCATAAAGGCTCACAGTCTTGGAAACCTTGCAGGGCAGTTTGACTGTCCTGGAAGATTGGGTTGGTATGGACGGGAACAGACGCTACAGCGGGGGTTTAGTTTTGTTTTTCTTTTGCATATAATAGACAGGTGGGGAGAGTGATGTGGTGGGGGGGGCGGGGGGCATGTCAGTAGATTGAGAAAGAATTGATGAGAGCCCGAGGGTCTTATTTTCCTCCCCTGGAGATCATAGCTAGCACTTTCCCCCCAGGGGTTGGGCAGGATGCCAGTGCCCTGCCTGGCAGGAGAGCTTTACTGCCCAGCATGTCACAGCCTGCGGTCCCTCTGCTGGGTCCCCTTCCTGGGACTGGCCCCTGCCAGGGGTGTCCCATAACTGTCTGTTCTTAAAGGGGACAGAAAGGGCTTGTATTTCTGTGACTTGGAGGAAGCTACTTCCCGCCAGAACCTGGCGCTCAATCGGGAAGCCCGGAGGCTGCACGGAGGTTACACAGTGGCGTTTCCGGGCGTGTGCTGAGCGCCTGGGCCTGGTGCTCAGTGTTAGACTGGCAAATGTGTGATCAAACCAATGGCGCTGCATATTCATGAGGGAGCGCATGAAGAGATGCTTGTGCCCTTGAGTGAGTGAGTGGCAGCTGTTTCCCCAGACCCAGGAGGCCGGCCAGCTGTCCAGTAATCATCCTTCAGAGAGGCAGGGCCCAAGCACAGGGCCAGTGAGTGGAGAAGCCACCCAACCCCTACCTAGTCCACTGCCATCTAGCGGGGTCTGACTCCTGGGACCGTATGGAGCTCCTGGGGGAGCGAATCTTTAAGGGGGCAGACAGCCTCCGTGTCTCCCACAGAGCGGCCAGAGGGGGGTGAACTACTCACCTTGGGGCTTGCAGTCCCACGCTTACCTGACAGCAACAGCTGGGCTCCTTGCAGGTGGAGAAAGGGGAGCACGAGCGAGCCTGGCTCTGCCGGCACCACTGGTCACGCTCGCAATTTGCTCACTGAAAAGTTGGCAGTTTGAACCCACCCAGGGGCTCCACGGGAGAAAGACCTGGCCATGAACTCCGGTAAAGAGGAAAGCCTGGAAACCTCTCTGGGCCACTCCCTGTCCCAGCCACCAGGAGTCGCTCTAGGTGGCAAAGGACACTTTGTCCTAAAACACGCCACTCCCCAGGGGCATGGCCAGGTTCCTGGTCGACGAGTGAAGGGCTGTCTGCGAGGAAGTGGGCTGGGCTAGTGGGCACCACTGCTCCTTATCACCACCAAAGCTCAGTAAAGCCCTCACCCTACCCACACTCTTGAGTAGGGTCGCGCAGGGGGCAGGGGATAGAGGGTGGGGTGCATTCTCAGTGGACGGGGCAAACACCGGGCACGGCGGCAACCAGAGCATTTTTCGTCTATATAAGGCTGGCTTTTTCCTTGGCTGGGCCCGGCCCCCTGCGCGTTGTCCATCTGCCATGCCTCTCCTCCCTCCACGCCAGGGCAGGTGGCTGAGAAGGCCTACCCCCTTGGCCGGCACCACCCCTGGGCTTCTGAGATGTGTGTTCCTGACTCAACTGAGTGGTGAGATGCCGGCCAGCTCACGTGTCTTCTGGGCTCGGAGCAGTCTCAGGGGGAAATGTTGAACCATTGCAAGTGCTCAGGTGTCCCACTGAGGGCCAAGGGAGGGGTGACCCAGGTGGGTTTTTGAAGGAGGCTGGGAGGCAGTCCTGCCACCTAGCTAGGAAAAAGCATCTTTTTATCCTGCTGAAGTTGTGATGCTGTCTGTCCAGGATTTTTT
The DNA here is from genome assembly GCA_004026705.1 of Nesogale talazaci. Taxonomy (NCBI): domain Eukaryota; kingdom Metazoa; phylum Chordata; class Mammalia; order Afrosoricida; family Tenrecidae; genus Nesogale; species Nesogale talazaci. The sequence continues at coordinate 30,065 of PVJH01011902.1, read as the reverse complement.
CCTGGGGTGCTGCCCAGGCAGTGCCTGTGGGGTGAACGGCACTCAGCTGCTAGCCCAAAGGTTGGCGGTAGCTCGGAAGAAAGGCCTGGTGATCAACTTTTGAAACACCAGCCCCTGGAAAAGCTGTCTCTGCTTTGAGACGTTGGGTTTCACATGACTCGGCCTGGCACACAGGGAAAACAGAAAAAAAATAATCCAAAACTGTCCTCTAGCATTGCTGTGCAGGGACAAACCTAACAGCCCCCGATGACAGACAAACAGCCCGCAGGATGCAAGCCCAGGTCCGTCAGAAGGAGCGTCCAAGGATCTGTTCTAGTATGTGGATGTTTTACAACTCGCAGCCAAGGAAACAAGGTGAAACCATGCAAGTCGCCCCCCCCCCCCCCCATCTCCTGCTGCTTGTGAACTGCAGATCTTGTAGTTAGAAACCCAGTGTGTGACCTCTGTGCCACCACGACCCACCACCATTGGTCAGTTCCCAACATTTCCAAGGATGGGGGGTGGGGGGTCCCTGATGTTGGTGAACAAAAAGGTCACCAGGGGAACTGGTTAAAAATCCAGACTTTAAGATCCTTCCCTGGCTCCTCTCTCCTCTCCTCCTTCCCTTCCTTCGATCCTTCCACTCAGTGTCTCAACTTTGGCGATGTGAGTGTTGCCAGGTTTAGCAATACGGGATAGACACCCAGAGGGTTTGAACGAACCGCTCTTTGAATGGCAGCGTCTCCCAATGTGGGTGAAGAGTTGGACTGCTAACTGTCAAACGTTTGAAACCACCAGCCACTGTGCGGGAGCGAGACGGGACTTCCCACTCCCTGATGGATTGCACTCTCAGAAACCCACAGTCAGTTCTGCCCAGGACCACCGGGGTGTCATGGAGGGCGCAGGCTGGACGGTCCCTTGGATGGGAAATACTGGCCACCTCCGGGGTAGGATATCACAGAGGCTGGGTCTGGAGGACCCTGGGAGGGGGCCACTACCTTCTCATCGCAGACACTCATTCCCACATCCCCAGCCACGGCACGGTGGGGTGATATTTATATCAGTCTTCTGGGAGCCTAATCTTCAAAGGATATCCAAGCAGTTGTCACCCCCGACTCACCGGGACCATGTGTGTCAGCGTAGAACTGAGCTCCCCAAGGCTGTCGCAGGCTGACCTCTCAGAACAGATCGCCAGGCCTTTCTGCTGAGGCACTTTGGGATGGACTCAAACCTCTAACTGGGAGGTCCCCAAACTAATTTGACCCTTTGCAGAAAAGAGGAAAAGACTTGGCATGTCTTGGCAATGAAAACCTTTGTCCCATGATCCCTAATCTGTGGCACAGCCCCCTTGGGTCATTACCCCCCTCCCCCCGGCTGTGGCTCCCCAGTGAGTGGCACTGCCCACTTTGGGAAACCCTGCTCTGACCTTTCAGTTAGCAGCCATTAGAAGCACCCAGGGGATTCTCACAGGTACACACGTGATTCGTGCGGAGCCACTGCCTCCCCACCAGAAGGGCTGAAGCGACACATTCTGACTCCTTCAAGTGTTGTGAGGCTGTGGCCCAAGGGGCACTCTCCAACAGAATTGGTGGGGACGTCAGCCAGCACTGTCGCTCTGCAGGCTGAGCGGACACATGGAGCTTGTGACCTGGCCAACCCTCTCCCCACCCACAAGCTATCCACAAGAGAGCTGAGGGTCCTCCAAAGATGAATGGATGTGTATGAGTGTCTTAGCAGTTCTGTTCAGGATCGCCCTCACTGGAAACACCCATAGGGCCATCCTCAGGGGACCGGATAGGAACGCTGGCCCTGAAGCGACTCAGGCCATTTGAGTAGCCTGGAGAGTGGTGGTTCAAAACCACCCTATGGCACTGAGAAAGGCAGGGCAGACTGCTTCCAAAAGAGTGTGCGGCCAAGAAAACCACCCAGAGCATGGAGTCCCAGGGTGGGCACCACCTCCTTGGCACGGGTCTGGCTTTGGTTTCGTGCCCTGTGCGGTGGAATAGGCCTGAGCGAGACACACTGCAGGCCTCCTGCCCCCCAGCTGACCCCACGTCCAGAAATGTAAACAGATCAATGGTGACAGAACGCAGAGCAGCGGTAGCCTGGGGCTGGGGCAGGCGTGCCCAGACCTGGCTAAAGGCCCAGGAGGCCTGTGGGGGGCGGGTGCTGGGCTGTGTGGCTGGCCGTACGGTGGCTGCAGATGTCAGAACTCCAGCCAACCAATGCCGGACCAGGGGCTGTGTTCTGCATGTCGGCGATACCTTATAGAGGACCATAAAAATGAAACTGGTGGGTCTTTCCCCCCCATTGATTTTATTGGGGGCTCTTACAGCTCTTATAACATTCCATACATCATTTGTATCAAACATAATTGTACACGTTGCCATCTTTATTTCCAACTATTTTCTACTTGAGCCCTTGGTATAAGCTCCTCTTTCCCCCCACCCCTGACTTTTTTAAAAATAAATCATTTTATTGGGGGCTCCTATGAGTCCCCTCATGATCCATACATACATCAACTGTATGCAGGCCACATGTGCACACTTGTTGCCATCATCACTCTCAAAACATCCTCTCTCCACCTAGGCCCCCAGGACCAGCTCTCCATAGTTCCCTTCCCTCCTCTCTTCCCCTCTTCCATGAACCCTTAATAATTTACAAACTGTTATAACTTTTTCATATCATACACTGTCCAATGTGTCCCTTCACTCACTCCCCTGTTGTCCGTGCCCCAGAGAGGAGGTTATATGTAGATCCCTGAAATTAGTTCCCCCTTTCTATTCCACCATCCCTCCACCCTCCCAGTATCACCACTCCCACCACTAGTCCTGAGGGAACATCTATCCTAAATTCCCCATGGTTCCGACACCAGTGTACATTCCCTGGTCTAGCTGGGTTTGTCTGGTAGAATTGGGATCATGACAGTGGGTGTGAGGAAGCATTTGAGAACTAGAGGAAAGTTGTATATTTCATTGTTACTACACTGTACCCTGTCTCCTCTCTTCCCTACAACCCCTCTGTAAGAGGATGTCGCTTCACCTATTGATGGGCTTTGGATCTCCAATCTGTACTCCCCCTCCTTTATAATGAGATCATTTTTAGTTCTTTGATGCCTGGTACCACATCCCTTGGACACCTTATGGTCACACAGGATGGTGTGTTTCTTCTATGTGGGTTTTGTTGTTTCTGAGCTGGTTGGATTGTTTACTCAAGCCTTTAAGACCCCAGATGCTATGTCTGTTGATAGCCAGCACCATCAAAGCTGGTGTTTTTTAAAAATGCCTTGAGCAAAGGGTATGTGCACAAGAGGCTAGGAGGCTGGTGGCGGCCAGGCTGTGTGGCAGCACCAGGCTCTAATCCCCGAGTTATGGAGTGGGGCAGGAATGGGGTGGGCAGAGGCCATGGAGAGTAGCAGAGCAGACCTTGCATCTCTCCAGGATCAGCTTTCATTCAGGGTGGGTGACACCAGGATTGGGGAAAGACCCTTCACGGAACCACAGCAGAGAGGTGTCTGGCTTTAGTTAGAGGGCTGGTTGGAGTGTCTTGGACACATTGGATTTTGAACCTACGAGGGGCATATTAGAGAAGCAGAGGGGCCAAGTGCAAGAGTGACCTCTAATGGGTATTCTTGGGGGGTGGGGGGAGTAAGGGCAGGGGAAGGAGGACAAAAACACTCTTCAAGGGTTGTACACACTTTGTCCCAGCAATGCTCCTACAGGGTGAGGGTGGGGGTTAGCTTAGTGCCCATCTTCCAGCTGAGGAAACAGATGCCTGCTCTGCCAAGGTTTTATAGCAGGCATCCTCAAACTATGGCCCACGGGCCACATGCGGCCTGCCAAGGACATTTATCTGGCCCCCGGGTGTTTTTGCCGCAGCTGCCTATCCTTAGCAGCTGACTCATTCCGGGCCTGCAGTGAATTTGTTTAGTCTTTTTTTTTTTTTTTAACTATAGTCTGGCCCTCCAATGGTTGGAGGGACAGTGAACTGGCCCCCTGTTTAAAAAGTTTGAGGACCCCTGTTTTATAGCTTCAGAAAGGGATCATACTGAGATTTGGCCCCAGTAGCCTGATCCTGGACTGGTCACTCTTGCCAATGTTCCCTTTATTGTGTGTGTGTGTGTGTGTGTGTGTGTGTGTGATCTATTGAAGCATGTAACCTGTTGGAGTATGATTTGAGGTGGCCTTTGGGACCTTTCGTTTAAAAATCACTCTCACTGACCAAGAAACTAAAATGGAAAAGGTACAATGTATTGACCAAATGAAGAGCCAGTCACCAAATCACTAGCAGATCGTGCTTCCTCCCACTAGCCTTGGGTGGTATTATTGATTATTTCACTGAAAGATGATCTTCAGGTGTGGTTTTGATACAAAGTTTAAAGGTCCCTCAGAGTGGTGGTCTTTGGGTTTCCACTGGTCTCCTCCAGTCTAGTAAGTCTGACTTTTTCAAAAGAACTTGATTTCAGTCCTCTATTTTGTTTCTCCCATTCTATCTGGGCTCATCTATTGGGTCAGCACAGTTGATAGTGGTAGACTGGCACCATCTAGTTCTTGTGGTCTCTGGATAGATGGAGTCATGGTGAAGAGTTTCTCTTTGAGTCTTTAGTTTACTCTGTCTCTTTTGTTACAGATGAGTAGAAACTCATAACTGTGTCTTAGTTGGCAAATAGAAGAGGTAATCTCTCTTCTATCTCTCTCTCTGAGTTTCTCTCTCTAACAATAGCTTTACCCATGGTGCCCTCTGAGTAGGCTTTCATTCATCATTTCCTTGATTATACACCTTGCTCACTGGGAAAACTTAACACACTGAAAGGGTTGTTATTGTGAATTGCTGTCAATGTGAGCCCCCGACTAATGGTGCCCGAAAGAACAAGATGCTGTCCAGTCCGCACTACCCCCAAGATCCATCGTGAAGTCATGTATGGGGTTTCCGTTGACTGGTTTTCGAAGATCACCAGGCCTTACTTTCAGTTTGCTGTGGTCTGGAAGTTCCCTTGATCTCTTTTCCTCATCTCGGCAATATACATGCCTCCACTGGGGAGCAGGGGGTGGCGGCATATGAGGGACCTCGGCAGAGAATTGAACACTTCTTTTATACAAGGGGCGAATCCTACCAGTGAACAAGTGCTGCTCCTCAACATACTGATAGGAAGTGACAAAAGATGTTTACGAGCCGCCAATCTGTTTTAAGATCACGGACACACTCAAGAGGGTGGGCACACTCACAAGCCTTGAGCAGGTTGGCCTCGAGCAGTGACTTGGTTGAGCAGTTGATGGTGGGGCTGATGAGTGGGCTTTCTAAGTGGCATTGAGTCCCTGGGCAAATGACATCAAGCGTCTTCCGGCATGGGTAATTCTGTCACCACCCTTTGGATGTTGGGGGCAGGTATTGTGGCAGGGTACCTTGGTTAGCTTTTGAAGAGCAGGGTAAAGGTGTCCTTGTCACTGGGGTCCTACTAAACCTGGCGGGAGTGTCAGCACAGCCCATCCCAAAGAACTTCAGGTGAGACAAGAGCACCAAGAGAAACAGGCCTGCTCAGGGATGCGGGCTGGACTCGCTATGGGTGAGGTGAAGCTGGAGGTCAGAAAGGCTCTGTCCCAGGCCCGCAGCTCTGGGCTGCCTGTGGTTGGTCAGGGGCAAGATCGGGCTCTTCCTGGGAGTAGACTCTGCTGGGGTACTTGCCCTTCATATTCTTCTCCAGACAGTCCTGTGTTCTTTTATGAAGGAACATGTCAAGCACACACAATACAGGCTCATATACAAGACCCCACCCTGTCCCTGTTCCACCTACTCAACAGGAAGATCAACATTTCCCTCATCTTTTCCTAGGACCGAGTTGTGTGTGGTGGTTATTTTATTCTTTCTGGAGGTAGGGAAGTCTCTGACAGCTTGGGAAGTTTTTGCCCTTTGCCCATCTAGGAAACTTACATGCAAACCAAGACACAGCACATTGTAGGGTCCTGGGAGATATCCTGCCTGGGACGACACTTCCAGAAACTGCAGGCACAGAACAACACAACACAGTGAAACAGTTGCTGTAAGGTCAACTCCGACTGATGGTGACCTCTTCTGTGGCCAGAAAGTTTTCAACAGCTGCAGTAGAAGGACAGCCAATGGCTGGAGTACATCACCAGGCCTTTCTTCCCAGGCACCTCTGGGTGAACTCGAACCTCTCACCTATCAGTGAGGAGCTGAACCTATGCATTCTCTGAACCAGCCTGGGATTCCTGCAGCACACAGTGGCATTGTACTGAGGAGAAATGGGTCTATGGATAGAAAATGTTTTCATTTCTTTCTTCTCCCTTCTTTCCTTCTAAACCACCCATCCATTTCACCCTCCCTCCCCCCCTCCTTCCTTCCCTCTCCCTTGAAGTCACTGGCGGGTTTGAACCTCTGACGGTGCCATCCAGTGCTTACCTGGCCATGCCACCAGGGCCCCTAGAGTGGAAAGAGGAGATGGCAAAAAAGACCACTCTTGTTGCGTGCTCCTCTACAGTGAGCATGGTGAGGCAAGGTGACTGAAGCTTCAGGAAGAGTGAGCTGCCTGTTCCCAAGGCTGGGACGCTCACTCTCCATGCTTGGCTGGAGTCCCACAGAGCTGTGGGCATGTTGGTGGGGCAGCTGGGAGGGCGTGGAGGGTGCCCATCAGCATCCCGTGTATCCCCGCAGACGCTCCAGGAGATCTTTCAGGCAGAGAACACCATCATGCTGCTGGAGAGGGCCATCCTGGCCAAGGAGTGCCCGCTGAAGGTGGCACAGACCAGGCTGCAGTGCCGCAGCCGGCGCCCAAACGTGGAGCTGTGCAGGGACCTCCCTCAGTTCAAGTGAGTGCCAGCCGTGGTTCCCACTGAGGCGTGTGTCCCAACAGAGGTGTGAGTGGGGGCTGTGGAGTTGAAGTCCAGCGTGGCCATCTCACTGACTGATGCTCCTTTCAAAGGGCCAGTCCTCTGGGCACCGAGGGCTCTGTGAGGGTTGGTTCCCTGTCCTGTGCCTGGCAAGCCTCCCACAGTCCCCTCAGAGTCAAGCAGAAGCAGCCACTGAGAGGTTGGCCCCCTTCCTTATGCTCCAGGGGGTGACAACTCACCCTGCTCCCTGGCCCTTCCATCACCCTCTCTGTGGACTTCTTGCCCAGGGCTCACGCTCCGCTTGCCACCAATCCCAGACCACCGTCCTGATCCCTGGTGGCCCCATGTGCTCCAGTAGGGCTATGAGCCGAACGGTTTTCTGTGGCTGATATGGGGGCCATCGATCGCCAGGCCTTTCTTCCGAGGTACCTGCAGGTGGACCTGAACCTCCCGCCTCTTACTGAGCTGTAAAGTGTGTATGGCACGCCAACAAACCCCTTGCTGGGGTGGGCTGTCTGCGGGTGCCCGACACAGTTGTGGGCACGCAAGTGAGTCTGGGCAGAACACCCTGATAGGCGGGGCTTTCCGGTCTACCTCCACCCCTCTCAGGCTCGTGAACGAGGTGTTTACCATCGATGACACGCTGCAGACTCTGAAGCTGAGGCTGCGGGAAACGCAGGACACGCTGCAGCTGCTGGTGATGACCAAGTCGCGGCTGGAGCACGAGCTGGCCATCAAGGCCAACACGCTCTGCATCGACAAGGAGAAGTGCATGCGCATGCGCAAGACTTTCCCCAGCACCCCGCGCCTGGTCGGTTACACCTGAGCGGCCACCACGCCCACCGGGGGCCTGCTCGCTCCATGTCGTTAAAGCTGGAGACGCCAGAAACAAAATAAAAGAAAGCATAATTTCTTCCTTTCCGCCCATCACAAAATATATATATATATATATATATATATATATATATATATATATATAGATCTATTAAGGTCCAAATAAAGGTGACAAAAGTGAAGGTCCAAGGTCATTCCTTGCTGCAGGGCAGGCCTCTAGGTCAGCCGCGGACGGGGACAGAGCTGGGCATGGTGTTGGCCCCCAGCCCCAGGAAGGGAGAGAGGCCGTTGACGAGCTGGTGTCAATTTCGGTGTCCAGAGACGTTGGAAGTCAGGGTCCAGGCCCAGCACTGCATCTCCTAGGAGACAGGCCGCTGGAAGACTGAGGTGACTGTGGACAGACTATGTCCCAGGGCTCAGTGTTGTTGTCAGCGGCCATGGGTCAGCCCTTGCCCAGGGTGGGCTCCCCCCACCCCACAGTGCTGTGACCCCCACAGTCGCTGTGGGTGCAGAGGGTTACCATCTTGAATCTGCAAGCCCTGGGGAAAGCTGTGAACCATCACCACAGGCAAACCTCCAAGACTTACACAGAAAACCACCCTCCCAGACTCACCACCATGGAGCCAAGGCCGACCCAGACCCACCCTGCACAGACAGCGCTCATCCAGTTCCACATGAGAGCTCTTGCTGCTCAGGATGACCCAGCTTGGCCACTGGGGCCTTGTCCTGGTGAGCTCCTGTGTCCCATCCAATGTGCATGGGAGGCAGTGGCTGAGGATCAAGCCCAGAGCTCCCACTGAACCCAGCCACACCCACCGCCATCCAGTCCACTGCGACCCTGATGGCTAGAGCAGAATTACTTCCTTGGGTTTCAGATACTAAATTTGTAGGGGCAGACAGCCTCACCTCTCTTCTGTACAGAAGGGGAGACTTCTACCATAAAACCGCCTCCCATCTCAGGACTTAAACTTTTTAAAAGTTGTGCCCAACTCCCCCTGCCCGCCACCCCCCCACGTGGGTTCTCTTTTTAGTCGTTTTTTTAAAAATCATTTTATTGGGGGCTCATACAACTCTTACCACAATCCATACATCCATCCATTGTATGTCAAGCATTTACACATTTGCTGCCCTCATCATTCTCAAAACATCTACTTTCTACTTAAGCCCTTGGTATTAGCTTCTCAATTTTTCCCCTCCTTCCCCAACACTTCATAATTATAAATTATTATTAATTGTCATATCTTACATCGTCTGATGTCTCCCTTAACTCACTTCCCTGTTGTCCATACCCCAGGGAGAATGTTAAATGTAGAGTCTTATAATAGGTTCCCCTTTTCTACCCCATATTCCCTTCACCCTCCCAGTATTGCTACACTCACCACTGGTCCTGAAGGGATCATCTGTCCTGGATTCCCTATGCTTCTGGTTCCTATCTGTACCAGTGTACATCCTCTGGTCTAGCTGGATTTGTAAGGTAGAACTGGGGTCATGATAGTGGGGGGAAGGAAGCACTGAAGAACTAGAGGAAAGTTGTATGTTTCATCATTGATACACTGTACCCTGGATGGCTCTTCTCCTCCCTGTGACCCTTCTATAAGGGGATGTCACTTCACCTACCGATGGTCTTTGGACCCCCAACTTGCACTCCCCCTCATTTACAATGACATAATTTTTAGTTCTTTGATGCCTGATATATGATCCCTTTGATACCTCATGGTCACACAGGCAGGGGCGCTTCTTCCATGTGGGCTTTGTTGCTTCTGAGCTAGAGGGCCACTTGTTTACTTTCAAGTCTTTAAGACCCCAGGTGCTATATCTTTTGATAGCTGGACACCATCAGCTTTCTTCACCACATTTGCTTATGCACCTGCTTTATCTTCAGCAATTGTGTTGGGAAGGTGGGCATCATGGAATGCCAATTTAAAAAACCAAAGTGTTCTTGCATTGAGGGAGTACTTCAATGGAGGCCCAATGTCCATCTGCTGGCTTAATGCTAAATGTGTATGTGTATATATATGTGTGTATATATATGTATATATACATGTAGATCTATTTCCCCATCACCATATATAAATATATTTACCTATGTGCATGCCTTTATTTAGACTTCTGAAGATGTCCTTTGCCTCCAGTTTATTTATTTACTTTTACTTACCTCTTATCCCACTCTCATGGTCAATCTTCATTTCAGTTTCAGTAATTTCTGTCGGTTACATTACCCTTGATCAATCCCTACCAGACCTCTTATACCCTCCTTGCCAGTGATTTTGGATCAGTTATTGTTCCCTTGTCCCTGGGTTGTTGACCAACTTATTGGCATAATTCATGTACCATACAATTAAATGGTTTAACTATATTAAAAAGTTGGTGCAATCACCATTACACTCAATTTTAGAACAATTCTTTCATTTTTTTACTCAATATTATTAGCTGCCCATGCCCCCAACACATCTTCTCCACCATAACTCTAAGATTTTTAATCTAGTTTCTCTAGATTTACCTATCCTGAATTTCATATAAATAAAAAAAACTACTCCCCTACCACCAAAAGAAGAAGAAGAAGAAGAAGAAGAAGAAGAAAGCACAGGAAAACCTCAATCCAAAGCAGAAAATAATAAAGCTAGGGGGGAAACGGCTAAAAAAAGAAAAACAAATGAAATGATTTTAAATGTTAACCTAACAGTAGGAGGTTGCACTCTGTCTGAAGGCAAGGTTATTCACATCACTGGTCAGTGGTCTGAGAGAACCCAATGGAGGCTTAATTCCCGTGTGGACTCAGCAAATGGATGTTGGGCTTGCCTGCCATCCATAGCCTACTGCCAATCAAGTGGTCTGAATTTAATCTCTAATAGAGTCCCCTCCTCTGAGCTTGGATTTTATTATTTACAATCCTTGGGTCACATGGGCTGGTGTGCTTCTTCTGGATGAACTCAACTGACATCTGTCTTAGATCGTTTCTTGTTTAAAGATAAATTCAAAGCCCCAGGTGCTATTCTTTCTAATATCCAGGGACCATCTGATTTCTTCACAAAGCTTTGCTATGGTACCTATATCTCCAGGGATCACTTTGTGAGGACAAGTATTGAGAAAAGCCACATCTCAAGAATTGATTGTTCTTAAACTAGGGTTTAGAGCTATAGGTGAGCTCAGAATTTATTGATATATCTAGGCTATATATATATACAGCACATATATACATATACACACATATGTGTATACACACATATGTACATATATACATGTGTGTGTATATACACACACATATATATGCCCATCCTTGTTCTACTTTAGTGGAACAATTATCACCTTTTTGAAAGATAATACAAATAACCCCCCCACACACACCTCTCATCTTCTATAATCACCTGCTCTGGTCTATCTGTCACATTAAAGCATTGACCTTGGTGCATGACCTCTAACTACAGACCAGACTTGACATGGGTTTTGTCAGGATGCCCATGACTGCCCTTTCCCTCTCTTCTGGGATTCCACCCAGGGCACCACAGTGCGCATGGCCTCCTCTTGGCTGTGATGGTTTCTCTGTCTTGCCCTGGGCCCCACACCCTCAGTAGTCATGAGCGCTCATCAGGTGGTCTGTAGAAGATCCTGAAGATGGGTTTGTCTAATGTTGCTCTCTCGAATCCTCCATGGTTTGGACATATTTGGGGGAAAATGCCAATCAGAACCACTTTCCTGCCCCATCACACCACAGGTCCGTGATGTCCACAAGACGCCTCGGGCAGGATTGACAACCATCTCTACCACCTGGTGAGGGTGGTCTCTGCCACACGTGTTGTTAGGTGCCCTTGAGTCGATTCTGCCTCGTAATGACCCTCTGCACAAAAGAACTGAATGCTGCCCAGTCATGCGTCATCCTCAGAATGGGGGTTATGTTTGAGTCCATCAACGCTACTGGTCAATTCGCTTTGTTGAAGGCCTTTCTCTCTTGTGCTGCCCCTCTACTTTACCAAGCATGGTGTCCTTCTCTAGGGACTAGTCTCTCCTGCTGCTATTTCTGAGTTCTAAAGCCCTCTTTAGAAAATGCCCTCTTTGTAGGCTTTGTTGCTTTGGAATTGAACCCCAACAGCATCCCACATCCAAGGGAGACAGGGGCAAGCACCCCCTTTTGGAAGGGGAGAGACAGGAAAGTTCCCTTAGATTATTTTCAATTCTTCTGTAGAGAAGCCATCCCTTCTTATCCTCAATTGATCCCTTCAGCAATCGGTCGTGATCAGAATGACCCCGCATGCATGCGTCTTCTCAAGCTTGAGTTCTATTCCAACTCTGTGGTGGTCCACCTTGTCCGGTTGGCTGCTGTATCCCACCCTCGCTTCCCAAGCTCATCTTCTGTATTCCATGCCCAATCTTCCACTCAGTCATTTCTCAAAGGCAAGGGGCCTTTTGTTAGACAATGTCATTTAGAATCCAAAGTCTGGGCACGGGCATGCTTGCTGCTGAGAAGTGCTGTTTTTCATCCTATTAAGACATCGACTCCGAAACCTTGGTGTTTAGTGGCTCTTGGGTGAGCTTGGGAAAAGTGGTTTCTGCAGAGGGATAGGGCCTAGGGGTGGAGAGTGAGGGCTCAGGGAACTCGGAGATGTTAATGGAATGGAGAAGATGGCAGCGGCTTTGGGTTTGGCACCCTTGGTAGGGAAGCCAGGTGGCATGGTGGCTAAGTGTTCCACTGTTACCGGGAAAGTTGGCAGATGAAATCCCCCAGTCACTCTGTTTGCAACCCTAAAGGAAACAGCCTTGGAAACCTACAGCGCGTGCTGCTCGGTCTTACGCGGTTACCAGCAGTCACCATCCACTCAACGTCCACAGGTTTCATTTGGGGTTTGGCTTCCCTGGTTCCTACACACAGTAACTGTCCCACAAGGCTTCACTGGCGTGAAGTGCACAAACGCTGAAACTCCATCTTGGACTCGTGGCTGATTTCCGAGTTTCCCGAGAACAGGAGTAGGCTGGCATTTGGCTGTGGAAAAGGTGCTTACCCAAGCCCACCCGCTGTTTACAGCTGGAGGATCAGGTGCTGGGGGATTCTCTGGACCCCAGGACCCCTCTGCTGCTGAGAAGGGCAGCCAGGACGTCCTGCAGACATCCTGAGTGCTGGCCTCCTGCCAGACCTGAGAGCAAACAGATCTGGAGGGTTTGCCAGCTCACCTGCCCCTCAGCTGGCAAGCCAGGATCTGTCCCACTGGGTGCTGAGGAGGGTGTGCAGGCACACGTATGTAACTTTCTCTATGCATGTGTGTGTCTAGGTGAATATACTAGGGCTTTTATAAAGTTTGTGGGAGAATAGAAATGAAAGATAATGATTTTTTTCCACAAACTTTCGGAAGTCCCCTCACATACGTACCTGAATGTGTGCATGTGTGTGCATGTGAATATGCATATGAAGGGTATTCCCCCCCCCCCCAATGGAATTGCTTTAGGAAAAGCAGAGCTTTCACAGGATGCATTTTCCCCCTAAGGGAGCATCTAACAACTCCCTCTGAGTTAATGCACCCTGTGGCATTTCCTGGGAAGCTTCTCGCTGGTCACAGTGGATGTTTTTGTAAAAGCAGTTTTGCTTGAACCTCATGTTTTATGATGGCCGGTTCAAGAGAACAGTGTGTGACTGTGAGATGTTGGGTCAAATGCTTGGGAAAAATGCCACAGAGACTTTTGTGATGTTGAACAAAGCTTACGAGCACAGCGTGATGGGGAAAACTCAAGTGTACAACTGGCTTTTCTCCTTTCAAAAAAGGCGAAATGTTGAGTGGTGACAAACCTCATTCTGGATGTCTGTCAACTTCCCAAGAAGATGAAAATGTACATTAGTTGGGCGTTTGACGTTCCTGCCACCAGGTCAGACTGTTAAACGTAGAAGATTTTGCTTTAGAGGTTCTGGAAAGATTGTGTCACAGTGTACAACAAAAAGGTCCGCTTTGTGGCAGGCGGGGACTGGGTTTGCCACCACAGTGACGCATCTGCTCATGCGGCCATCTGAATGCACCAGTTTTTTGCAAAAACCAGCATGTCTCTATTTCCTCAGGCACCTCACTCACATGACCTTGCTTCAGGGGACTACTTTTTGTTTCAGAGGAACATGAAAGGATAGCCATTTGATGACGTAGAAGAGGCGAAGAAAAAATGCCATCAGCCATCCAAACAGATGAATTTGAGAAATGTTTCCCAGAATGGAATCTCATACTTGACAAATGTATTAAGTGCATTGGGGAATACTTTGGATTTGATAAATTTATTTTGTAGAAAAATTTAAGTACTGACCTCTGAAAAAAATGCTGTTTTTTTTTGGGGGGGGTACCCCGTTATATGCATGTGACATGTATATATGCATGTGTTATTTATTTGTATATATGTGTGAAGATGTGCATGCTGCAAATGTGTACTGTATGGATGTGTGTGTATGCCTATATACATATAAATAAATGTGCATGTATGTGTATATGTGTACATGTGCCTTACTTGCATACCAGTATGGATGTGTCGGTAGGTGTATATATATATATATATATATATGCTGTGTGTATATGTGCATGTCCACACATGTGTATTTTGTCATGCGTGTGTGTATGCACATTTCTGACCTCCATCTTCCTCCTTCAACTCTTCTGCTGAGGAGCAGGCTGTCACTGGAAATATCAGGGCCTTGAACACAGAGAAGGTGAGACATGTTAAGAAGGAAGGTTAAGCTGAGGATGGAGGATGGAGACAGCGGAAGGGCCAGACTCCAGCTCCATTTGTCTTAAAACCATGGAGCCCCCTGCCAGCACCTGGGGGAGAGACCCTGCCGGACACAACCAAGGTCAGTGGGCCTTGTGGGTCATCAGGGGCTGGCTTTCAGGGCCCTCTTCACCATGCCCAGTGGTCATCGTTTTACTTCAACTCCTGGCGGCTGTGGGCGCAGAGTCCACCCCCCTCCTGACGGCCATGCCTTTCAGAAGCAGATCCCCCAGGCTTTCTCTCAGCCCACTTCTGAAGCCCAGCGGTGTGGTTAGGGGCCACAGGCTCAGCCAGCTCTCACCTCCTCCATGCAGGGAGCCTTCAGTGAAGTGAGACCTCAGCCCCTTTGCAGGAGATGGGGACACGCATGGAAGTCCATTTTTAAATCTCTCACTCGTCTCATTTAAATAGAACGTTCTCTGGGGACCAGGTGCTGTGTAACAGGTGAGGGCATGAAGGCACAGGAAGACCAGGCCACTTGCAGCAGTGACCAGCTTGGTTTATTCGCCTGTGCCCCCTTTGCGCCCCGCCTTCTCGCAGGCACTCCCCACTGCCACCCCCTCACTCCCACACTCCCAGCAACTGCAGGCGGCCAGGCACTGGGCAGGAGGCGGCTGCATTTTTTTGCCTTGTCCAGAAATGCCAGTGCGTCATCATCACACAAAGTCCTGGCTGTTTGCTCCTGTGGTGCCCGGCGCCCCTGACAAGTGTCCCCTCACGAAGGCTGGGGTGGGGGCTGGGGCCAGAATGGGCAGCAGGTTCAAAGCACACAATTAAAATTCCTGAGAGACTATTTGGAGTTCTCCATTCCTCCCCAGAAAACATGCAGAACATTCCTGCCTGCTTTCGAAGTGCAGGGCAGAGGGGGCTTCAAACCTCTCCTTTCACCTTCTCTCATCCATGTGACCACAGACAAGGGCCTGGGTGAAATTCTCCGGGTGCCACCCTCCTCCCCACCCAGTGAGGCTGCTCAGGATTCCTGGCACTATTCTGCAGCTGGTTGGGTGTGGGGAGCAGACTGACCAGGGTGGCCCACAAGCTGCAGCATGGGCCTCCCAAGTTGTGTCAAATGTGTGTGTGTTGGGGGGTGGGGAACAGGAGGAGGTGTCCACAGTTGTCCACAGCTCCACCCAGTCTGTTGGGGGTCTTAGAAGATGAAGGTTGTGAAGGGGAGGGGAGTTAGGGGGGCAACAAGCCACCAGTGAGTAAGCCACTCTGGGTCAGTCTTACTAATGAGTCACACACAACCTGCAGTAGCCTTTGGAGTGTGTGTGTGTGGGGGGGGGGGGGGAAGCCACTGTATAGCTGAGCAAAGTCAGACTCACTGTTCAGAGTTCCTGCAGCAAGGGGCTCAGAACACCACAGTCACAAGCCGAAGAGAAGGGAGGGGACTGGCCTGTGAGGTGATCTTCTTTTTAATTGAAGTGAAATTCCTATAACATTAAATTTGCCACTTCCCAGTGCACAGACCTGAGGCATCCAGGACCTGTCGTCTCTAATTCTAAATCACGGCCATCACCTAGGTAAAACCCGCTAGCAGTCACTCCCTACACCCCCTGTCCTGAGACCCTTCCTCTACCGGGCACCCAGGAGCCTCCCTTGCCTGGTCCTGGTCCCACCCTTTCCCAGGGTGCTTCTAACTTCCTGGGCTGCTGAAGTTCCCTCCCTGGAAGGGGAGGCCGACAGCTGTCAGAAGGCCAGTTCTCTGGCAAGGCCAGATGACCCAACAAGCCACCTGTGCCCTCCCCTCGCCGGGCAGTCTCACCCACCCTCAGCCCCACTGCCCCCTGCCCCCTCATTCTCTAAGACAGGAGAGAGCCGATTGTGTGAGTTTCTGAGACTACAACTCGGTACAAGAGTACTTAGCCCTTTTCTCCAGCAGAGTAGTTGGTGGTTTTGAACGGCTGACCTCAGCAGCCCAACATGTAACCTCGGCGCTACCAGGCATCCTCATGCCCAGTGAAGGCATCATTAGCAAGGCTTACCGAGGGGGGGAGGGGGTAGGCGTTCTCAGGAGGACAGGCTGAGTGAGCTGAGACTGACCGCTACCAGAAGGGGAACAGCACAAGCGAGCGGGTCACACAGGTCTTGTGAATTCCGGGCCCCGCCAAGAGTGATGTGACCACAGGCTGTGTCCTAGGGCGTGTGCACTAGTGTGACCATCGTGTGTGACACACAGCCATGAAGTCAGCACGTGCTCTTGGGAAGGTGTTCCAGGCAGGGTGGCCAGAGCCTTCCACTTGAGAAACAAGCCCTAGCTGTTAAAAACAAAACAAAACAAAAAAAAGTGCTATTAAGGAGGTGGGAGGTCAGGAGACCTGCACCCTCTGAGGAAGCCCGCCTCTGGGCTCCGCCCACGGATTGCATGCAAATAAAGCCCCATCAGAAGCCCCACCCCCTTCCCCAGCCCCCCCACACTCTGAGTGGGCGTGCGGGCATGGTGCCAGGGCGGGCCTCATCATGCTTGGACTTGGCAGCCCAGCCCCCAGCAGGCACTGCCCACTGGCTCCCCCTTACAGCCTCACCCTGCCCCGCAGCCTCAGCGGGGACTGGGGGCCCAGGACGCAGATCTCTGGGTGTGGGGTGGGCGAGCTGGGCTCCATCTCCTGTGGAACTGACTGCCCCTGGCCCTGTCTGTTGCAAGTAACTTGGCAGGTGACCTTATCTCAGTGGGAGGAGGTGGGGTGGAATGTTGAGGCAGGTCCTGGCAGCCTTCAGAGGGGCAGGTCTATGGGGGGCTGCCAGAGGGGCTGGCTGTCCACCTACCACAGGGCCTCAGGCCAGGCTGAGGTGGGCACAGCCCGTGGGAATCGAAACCAAGCCCAGAGTGTCCTGTCTGCCAAGGGGGGAGAGCAGCTGGGCCTCTGCATTAGCTACCCCCACCTGGGCCAGGGCCCCCAGCAGCCTGGGAACCAGGGCCCCACTGAAGGAGGCAGCTGGGAGAGGCCTGCTTCTGCCAGCACCTGGCATCGGAGACCTTGGGGCTCAGTGCCCACTTCTGGGATACCAGGCATCTTTTCAGAACAGCAAGGTGATCACAATGGCCCCTCTTGAACTAAACCCTTCCAGGAACCCCCTTGCTCCCAGGATAGGCAGAAGCTTCCCGCTGCCCACACCCCACCTACCCCATCTCCAGGTCCCTCCTCCTCCAGAGGCCACCACACTAGGCTTACCATCTCAGGATGGAACCTCCTACCTGCCCTCCTCTGAGTTAGCCAGCCTCCACTGAGCCTCGACCCCCAGCTCCCAGTTCTCCAGTCTCCCTGACTTCCCAGCACTGCGATCCCCTTGTAATTTTGTTTCTTTGATTTGAGTTTCCCAAATGCCCTCCAGAGCAAGGACCCTGTCCCCCAGGCTTCCGCCAGCCTCGGCCCTCCTGCCCCCACTGCCCAGCCCAGGGGTCGACAAACTCTTGAGACCAGAGAGCCAATCCCGTCCCTCTTAACAACTTTAAAAATCACTCAAGAGCCCTAAAGGTGTTTTCCTAAGCAAGTGGAATCGCTGTGATCTGAAGCAATAGCCTTCAGCTGTTCTCAATGTTACTTCAGAACCGCACGTTCACTCGGAGGGAGGCGTCTGAGGCTCTCGAGTTGTAGTTTGCCGGCCACTGGTCTAGCCAAACACTCTAAACTCATCGCCACTCTTGGGTTTCAAACCGCACACCATGTGGATCGCCGCCACGGTCCCGCTCTTAGCCATGGGTCCACCAGGGGTCTCAACAAGCACATGCTCTTGTTAAAAACAGGGGCACACTTAGTCTGATCGGGTTTCGCTTCGCAGATCTTTGTACGACTCTGCTGGTGCGCTGGTGGCTGCATGTCAGGCAGCTGATTGCAAGGTCAACAGTGTGGAGCCCTCGGCTGCTCAGTCGGAGAAGGAGGCAGCTTTCTGCTCCAGTAGCGCTGCTGCTGCTGCTGTCCGGTGCCATGGAGCCAGTCTGGACCCATAGCGATGCCCTGTAGGACAGCTCAAACACTGCACTGTCCCGCACCCCCCTTTCCATTGTTCCTCTTCCTAAGCCCACTGGGGCAGCCACAATGTCCATCTGCATCCTTGAGGGCATTTCCTCTTTTTCACTTTGCCAAATGTGATGTCCTTTTCCAGGGACCGGTCTCTTCTGAAAACATGTCCAATGTATGTAGGGAAGACCAAGTCTCATCATCTTTCTCTGAGATTGTAAATCTTTTTTTGATTTGTTTGTTTTTTGTTTTATTTTGGGATGGGGCATCACTGCCCTCTGGTGGGAGTAGGAGGCCCAGCCTTGCTCCTGGAGAGCTGCCGCTGGATTTGAACCGCCAACCCAGTAGGTTGCAGTCCTGCACACAACCACTACGCCACCGAGATTGTAAATCTTTACAGTAAGCAATCAGCTTCGTCTTTCTCCTGGAGAGAGAGAAAAAAAAAATTAGTTCCAACTGGTAGGCTTGAGAGAAAGTTGAAGATAGTAGGCTTGAACCAGTAACCTTGTCCATAGCCCAGTGACTAACCCACAGCCACATAAACCAAAGCAGACTCTCTGCCATCGAGTCAATGCGGAGACATAGCGACATCACAGCAACTAGCATGATGAGAAAGGTTTGGGGCCAGTGTGAGAATGACCAGCATGGCACGCAGGACCATGGCATGAGCACTTGTGGTTGCGTCAATGACACTAACAGGTTTGCTTGAGGCAGACTTGCCTCATGGCCATCCAGGCAAGGCCGACTCATAGCGACTGTGGCAGTCATGTACTCGCGCCAATTTCATGTTTGGGAGTCTAGGGGTGGGGTCTGGCTTGCCAATCTGGAGAGAGCCATTAAGAAGCCAATGAGGCCTCTCCGTGGGCATGGCTTTCTCCTGAGATTTCTGGGAAATCTCGCGGTATTTCACAATTGGAGGAGAGAAACTGACTCTGTCTCTTGGAGTCGGTCTACTGACAAGATGAGATGACAGCGTGCTGATTGATCCCGATTCCTGGAGGATGGAGGAGCTGGAGGAGAAGCCACATGGAGTTGCCCTGATGGAACCAGACCTCTGGGGCCGGAGAAGCCACAGAGAGACCCCTGCCAGCCCTGAGATTCTCCCACCGCCAATGGATATGGCTGATGAACCCTGAGCCCTGGAAACAAGGAGCCATGGGAAGACCTCTGCCAGCACTGGGATGCCTCTATTGCATGTGCTTCGTGAGTCAGAAGGAGACATTATAGTCTGATAGCAGACATATGGGCTAATATCAGACTTATGACTTTGAGCTGGACTGGGTTGGAATGCTTTCTCAGTGTTCCATTCCTCTTGTATATAAACCTTACCCTTCTATCCATGTGCATGTCTGTGAATTTGTTTCCCTGGTCTACCAGGACTCACACAGCGACCCTAGAGCACAGAGTAGAACTGCCCCCGTGGGTTTCGGAGATTGTCATGCCCTGGTAAAATGGAGGGGCAGCGAAAAAGAGGAAAGCCATCAAGGGGATGGCTTGGCAGAATAACTTCAACAATGGGCATGAGCATGGGCACACTTATAAGGATGGCGCAGGACCGGGCCATGTTTGAGCTGGTTGTGGGCTGGGTGGCTATGGATCAGCACTGATTCCACGGCACTGAAGAGCAGCAACAACCCCAGTTAGGTGCCCTGGGTCAATCTGCTGCACAAGCCCTCCTGCAAGTGTTGCAAACCCTGGGTGTGATTTTGCAGACGAAGGCACGCCTGAACCAAGCCGTGAGAGTTTTAATTGCTCCATATTCATGTGACAGTTGGACACTGAATAAGAAAAAGCAAAGACTCGCTGCATTTGCATCAGGGTGCTGGCAAAGAATAGTGTACGTTCTATCCACAGCAAACAAACCTATTGCAGAAGAAGTACAGCCAGAAATCTCGTCAGAGGCAAGGCTGGAGAGACGCCGCCTCGTGGATGTAGGGTGTGTTGTCGGGAGAGACCAGTCCCTGGAGAATGTAGCCAGTCAACAAAAGGAAGGCCGTCGATGAGCTGGGTGGACACCGTGGCTGTGTCAAACAGAAACACAGTTGTGCGGATGGAGCAGGACCAGGAAGTGTTTCAGTCTGGTGGACATAAGGTCACTTTGGGCCAGAACTGACGGGTTGGCACCTACAGTCACAAGAACATGAGGTGGAATCCGCTGGAAGGCACAGCTTAGGGGGAACTCAAGCTGATGGCAGGGGGTTGGCTGGTTTATGGTTACTGCACACCAGGCTACTACTTAGTGCCAACATCATCTTCTCTGGTCACTGGGACTCTCTTGATGGCGCTCTTTGCCCTGGTGGTGGTGGGTACACATTGGGCCTCGATCCACAAGGTCCCAATTAGAAACCACCAGACAGTGATCCACGAGAGAAAGCCAGGGCTTTCTATTCTTTTTTTTAAACCACCCCCCAGCTTTCTACTCTTGTAAACAATTAGAATCTCAGAAACCCACAGGGCAGTTCTATCCAATGCTATAGGTATCATCTCGATGGCAGTGGGTTTTGTTTTGTTTGTGCTGTGTTATGACAGTCTACAACCACACAGGCATGGAGCACTGGCTTTCCCAGCCCCAGAGGTAGCATGAGGGGGCTGGGACACTATGTAAGGAACTCTCTAGCAGGTCTCGCCATCTCCCAAGACATCACCGGACCCGGCTCCGAGCCCCTTCGGGCAGGCACCATCTTTTTTGGATACAGTTGCACCAATACCAGCCAGAATAAGTCTGGCTTGTGGTCTGGACTCAAGAAATATTACCAAACGCCTGGGTAAACATAGACGGAGAGTCTCCATGTGGTCCTTAGCCTGCTAACGTAAGAGCAGGACACAGGATGAATCTCAAGATGAGTTGAGAGAGAGTGAACAGGATCTTATTAACACCCACACCTGGGCCAGAGGGAGGGGCAGCTCTGGGGAGGTATGCAGAAGCCCAGAACCTTCCTTTCCTCATGAGCTAGAAGAGGCAGCCGCGTCTATAAAGAGTTGAGAGCTTAGGAAAGCCCATGGGCAGCTCTGCTTTGTCCTACAGGGTCCACAGGGGTCAGATTCACCAGGCAGGATAAAGCCAGGCATGCTTCCAAGTATGTGGCAAGGGTTAGCTCATGCCACCTCCAGGCTGCACCAGGTTCATGCCCTGGGCTGTTAACCACAAGTTAGGAGGTTGGAGTTCACCCAGAAGTGCCTCAGTAGAAAGGCCTGGCAATCGGTCTCCTTCCTAAAATCAGCCTTGAAATCCCTATGGAGCCCAATTCTTCTCTGACCCATGAAGGGCTCCTAGGGATCAGAGTCCACACCATGACACCTGGTTTGAGGAGCTGCCTCCCTCTCTATCCTCTCCCTGACCCTCAAAGCTCTATCCAGCTGTGATGCTGGGCCCTGGGACAATCCCATCAGCCCCACTCGCTGAGCTGTGTCCTGGATACCAGCCCCACCCCGCCCTGCCAGTCTCCAGGAAAGTCTTGTGCCTGTCCAGGTGGAGCTTCTGAAAGCCTTGTCACTGCCCCACACTGGAGGTTGTGGTACATGAAGGGGTCTCTTCCATCTGCTGCAGCTGGGTAGAGGGATGGGGTGGGGTGGGGGAGCCTCGCTGGGACTTCCCACGCTAGGCCACCACCCGCAAGATTGCTTGGGTGTCAGACCTAGGCTCCTGGCAGAAATCCAGGCCTGAGGGGGCAGAGGGTGGATAGAGAGGCGGGAGCAGGGAGAAGTTTTCCCAGCTCCCTGCTCGCTACGGATTGGACGCCCTGTGGGTCCACACCCCGCCCTTGGTCCTTTCCCCTCAAGGAGGGAGTCTGGGCAATGGGAAGATGCAGATGGGGCTAGGCAGGAGCTGAGGTGGTGGGGGGGGGGGGCGGCGGCTGCTCTTCCTCCTCCCAGAAGGCAGCAGAGCTGGGTGGGTTGCTTGGCACTGAAGGTTTGCAACCCCCCCCTCCCCCGGCCACAGCAGAAGTGCTTGCCAGAGCGGCCCCTCAGACTAGTTGCCAGGCTAAGTCAGCTCCACCTTTCCCCTGGGAGCAGAGCCAGACTGGACTTCATCCAGCTCTAGGTCTCCTGGGGCAAAGGCCCTGAGTGGTGACCTCTGGGGCAGCGAAGGGAAAGGCCAGGGTTAGCCAGCCCCCTGGACTTTGCGGTGCCTGCAAACGGAGGACCTGTGCGACCAGCCATCTCCGTAGGGCCTGTCAGCTGAGTCCTCTGGCCATCAGGCCTCTAGGCCGCCACGGAGGCCTGGCACACGGGGACGGAGTGGACACCCGGGGCTCCCTGAAACCAGCAGGGCCCAGCCTGCTCCTAAGTTCATCCCCTAGGCAGCCATAGTTCCACCCTTGCCCAAACCCACACCTCGCCTGCCCACAGCCCAGAAAAAAACAAAACGAAACAAAAATAACCAAACTTAACGGTTATCAAGTTGATGCCGATTTGTAATATCCCTATAAGACGGGGTAGAGCCTGCCCCTGTGGGTGTCAGAGACGGTCACTCTTTATAGAGGAGCCCTGGGGGCAGACAGTATCCTGCGGGGCTGTGAACTGACAGGTCAGCCATTCCAAACCACCAGCGGCTGAAAGGAGAGAAAGACAGGGAGAAAGACAGGGCTTCCTATTCCCATAAGCAGCTCCAGGGTCAGAAACTCCCAGGAGTTTGGGTCTCCGGTTCTTCAACATGCCCAGCTTCACCAGCCTGCCACCTGTGCTCGGACGGACACGTGGCTCTGGGTTCAGGAGGCACCATGTTTAGCGGAAGGCAGCACTGCTGGCACCCTGACACTCTGAATAGTCCTGGTCCCGGTGCTTTCATTTTGTAGGGCACCTGGCAAATTTTGTAGCCCGTTCCGAGACCCAAGAAGGGAGTGGCGACTCGGAGGTTTCTGTCTCAGGAGAGCTTTGAAGTGAGAAACTGGTTGGATGCGAGGGCTAGGCCATGTGATGGCAAAGATAGCAGTAATGATGCTGATTATAAAACAACACAAACAGCCCGCTGACGGCACGCACTGTGGGCCAGACATCCTTCTAGACGCTTCTTGTGAATTAGCTCATCGAGTCCTCACTTAACTCTGCTGTGTGATAAGAACTGTAATGATACCCACTTCACAGAAGAAGAAACAGGTTAAGGAGATAGCCCCATCTATTCTGGGCAATTTAACTTCGCCACCCGCCCCTGACACGCCTCCACTTTCCTACAGCCCTCATGCATTTATACTTAAAGCGAACCTTTTATAAACAACATAAACTTGGGTTCAGTTCAGTTTTGCTTTGTTTTCTCCGCCCTGATCATCTCTGTCTTCTGGTTGGTGTCTTTAGCGCCGTGGTTCTCCAACTTTGTAATGGCGCGGCCCTTTCACCCAGTTCCTCATGCTGTGATGGTCACTCCCCACCCCAACCATGGAATTATTTTCATTGCTACTTCATCACTGTAATTTTGCTACTGTTATGAATCAGGCAACCCTGATTTAGACCACGGGTAAAGTCATGATTGACATAGCTGGATAAATATGTGGCATGATTTCCATGCTTTTGCATTTGGTACATTTGGTCTTTGTTTCTTGTTTTGTTTGTTTGTCATCCCCTCTTTATCTGCCTTCTCTGGTTTGGTGTGGTATCACTGCCCTGGTGGGAGTAGGACCTTCTCTGGATTTAATGGAGCATTTTATGTGATTCCGCTATCTCTCCTCTCTTACCGTACCAATTACTTCTTCATTACACACATTTTTCTTTTATAAATCATTTTATTGGCGGCTCTGACAGCTCTTATCACAACCCATACATACGTACAGTGTGTCAAGCATATTTGTATGTACAGTAAGTTGCCATCATCATTTTAAAAACATTTTCTTTCTACTTGAGCCCTTAATATCAGCTCTTCATTTGTCCCCTCCCCCACTTTTCCTCCTTCATGAACCCTTGATAATTTATCATTCCCCCCCCCATGTCTTACACCAACCACTGTCTTCCTTCACCCACTTTTTGGTTGTCCATACCCCTAGGAAAGGGTTATATATAGATCATTGTGATTGGTTCCTCTCTCGCCCCCCGCCCAACCCTCCAACTTACCCTCACCCTCCTGGCATCTCTATTCTCATTATTCGTCCTGAGGGGTTTATCTGTCCTGTATTCCCTGTGTTTCCAGCTCTGATCTGTAGCAGGGTACATGCTCTGGTCCAGCCAGATTTGTAAGGTAGAACTGGGGTCATGGTGGGGGGCGGGGTGGGGAGGAAGCATTTAAAGAACTAGAGGAAAAGTCTGCGTTTCATTGGTGATATACTGCACTAACTCATCTCTTCCTCGTGACCCTTCTGTAAGGGGATGTCCAGTTGTCTACAGATGGGATTTGGGGCTGCACTCTGCACTCCTCCTCATTGACATTGATGTGATTTGTGTGTGTGTGTGTGTGTTCTGGGTCTTCGATGCCTGGTTCCTGATCCCATTGACACCTCACAATCACAGGCTGGTGTGCTTCTTCTATGTGGACTTTGTTACTTCTCAGCTAGATGGCTGCTTGTTTATTTTCAAACCTTTAAGACCCAAGATACTATATCTTTTGATAGCTAGACACCATCAGCTTTCTTCACCTCATTAAATTATGTACCCCATTTTGTCTTCTGAGATCTTGTCAGGGAAAGTGAACATCACAAAATGCTGGGTTATTAGAACAAACTGTTCTTGCATTGAGGGAGTGTTTGATTCAGGCCCTTGATAAAAATCCTTTGCCTCCTAATTTTTTCCTCTATTTCATTTTACTTTTCTCTTATCCCACTGTCATGTTCGATCTTCATTTGGGTTTCATTAATTCCTTTCAGTTACATTGCTCTTGTAATGCCCTCTCACCATCGATTTTAGATCACTTGCTGTTCCCTTGGCCCTGGGTTGGTTGATACTTCCCTTCCTTTCTCCCAGAATTCCTTTTTGCTCTCCTGGAACTGTCAGTCCTGTTGCTTTGTCCTCCGGATTGTTTCACCCACATATCTATCTAGAGAGACATGCAGAGACAATAATAATTGCAAAAATAAAAAAAAAAGTCAAACAAAGCAACAAAAGAAGACAAAACAAAATAACAATAACAAACCAATGTCATAAAAGGTAAAGTCTATAAATCGTTCCAGGTCTGTTTGTTGACCTTTAGACGTGTTTTCTGGGGTGCTACGCTCGGGCCCCAAAGTCTATTTTTGGTATCCCCTGGGGACTTCATTGCTTTGCTCCCCTGCTGCTCTGTTGGATGCCATCAGGGTTTTGTCCTGGTGTAATGGGGTCAGATTGGGCATAATTCCTGCATGGTGTCGTCAGTGTCTGCACACATATTTTAATGGTTTCCCTGGAGTTTGCAATATACTCATTTAAGCTTTTTTCTCAAACAACGCTATGTCATTTTAGAAAGTTTCCCCAATTCCTCCTTCTGATACACTATAACGACAAAGCCCTGGTGGCCTTATGGCTTAAGTACTGGGCTGCTAGCCTTAAGGTCAGTGGTTCAAATCCACCATCTGGTACAAGGGAGAAGCCTGGGACTTGTCTGCGCTAATAAAGACGCCCAGTCGCTGGGATCCCAGGGGGACAATTCAAGTCTATCTTAGAGGGCCGCTGGAGGCAGGATCCACTTGGCAGTTCCGGGGTGGGGTTGGGAGGTTGGGTTATCCTTTGTAACATCACTCATGTGCGGTACTCACTCAGTGCATACTAGCATTTGCTTTCTGCTGTTATGAATTCCTGAATCCTGGCCAGCATCCAGGGAGTTCCAGTGGCATAGTGGTTTCTGCATGGAGCCGCTAAGCATTGTGCCAGCGCTTGGACCTCACCAGCTGCTCTGCAGGAGAACCTGAGACTTTGCACTTCGGGTAAGACTGAGGGCAGTGGTTCTCAACCTTCCTCATGCCGCGACCCGTGCGTGACTCCCAACCATAAAATTATTTTTGTTGCCACTTCATTACTATCATTTTGCTACTGGTGTGAATCATAATGTAAATATCTGATATGTAGGATGTATTTTCATGGTTACAAATTGAACGTAATTAAAGCATAGTGATTCATCACAAAAATATGTAATTATATATTGTGAAATATTTCTGATACAAATAGATGAAACTTTGTCTTGAAGCATGGTGCAGCATGGCTAACAGATTTTATGCCTGGTACTTGTATGTGGGCATATCTGCATGTGGGCGGACCCACCTGGAGATGGCTAGAGGAGCAGTGTCTTGGTTCCTAAGACCCGCAGAAATATGTGTTTTCTGATGGTCTTAAGCGACCCCAGTGAGAGGGTCATTCAACCCCCAACGGGGTCACGACCCACAGGTTGAGAACTGCTGACTTAAAGTCTCGGAAACCCAAAGAGGCCATGGTACTCTACCTGAGAGGGTGACCAGGAGTCAGAATGGTAGTGAGTTTGTTGTTTGGGCTTGGCAAGAGCTTGATGAGGTAGACACCCTCATCATCTTATAAGGAGAGCTGATAAAAACACTCGGAGGTCACACAAGCCACAAAGGGCAGACCCGAGCTTTGAACCCGGGCATCTGTGACGTATGGGGACCTGCCTTTGTCAGCCCATGTACAATAGGACAAGGCACTGCCAGGTCCTGCACCATCCTCACCAGTGCTTGATCCATGGTGGCAGCCTCTGTGTCCATCCATCGCACTGAGGGCCTTCTCTTTCACTGCCCTCTGCCTTGCCAATCAGGATGCATTGCCAGTCTCCAGGGACTGGTCTTTTCTGATCACATGTTCAAAGTGTGTGAGACAAAGTCTCACCCTCCTAGCATCTCAGGAGCATTCTGGCTGTTCGTCTGAGAGAGCTGGCTGTGCTTCTGGCAGTCCCTGGCACTTTCAACAGTCTTCCCTGGCACCACCATTCAAGAGCATTGCTCCTCCCCCCATCTTCCTTTTTGGATCTCCAACTTTCACAGGCTTGGGGCAAGGTGGTACATCGCAGATGAAGCGTTACAGGCCACCAATCAGATTAAAGTGATCTAAAGAGACGTTCTGTCATTGTACCTGCGCTCTCTTCTGTAGCGACTATGCTTTTGTCAGTGTGTTATTAATATGGGGGCCTGGTGGGAGCCAGAAGTTCCTGCGTGCTGCAAACGATGAACCACTTTGGTGGCCAGTGGGAAAGCCGGCTGCTGGAAGCCACCCAGGTGTCCCTCAGAAGAAAGGCCTGGCAATCTAATTCAGAAAACGCTGTCATTTGAAACCAGGGACGCACAGGTCTGGTCTGGCACACGAGCTCCCCGGAAGTTGGAATC
Organism: Nesogale talazaci; assembly: GCA_004026705.1. Lineage (NCBI taxonomy): Eukaryota > Metazoa > Chordata > Mammalia > Afrosoricida > Tenrecidae > Nesogale > Nesogale talazaci. Next base: position 2,495 of record PVJH01011902.1, on the reverse strand, counting down.
GATCAGAAGGCAATGGGTGTAAAGGTAGTAAAGGAGACAAAATAAAGCAACAACCAAACTCACAGCCATGGGGTCAGTTCTGATTCAGTCCTAGTGGCCTGGTGCGTTGTGTGTTGGGCTATGAACTGGGAGGTCGGTGTTGTAAGCCATCCGTGGCTCTGTCGGAGGAAGAGGAGGCTTTGCATTCCTGAAAAGGGGCTGTCTTAGAAACCCACGGGGGCAGGTCTACCCCTATAAGGTCGCTGTGGGTTCCTGTGAGTCTCAAAAAGTAAACTCACTGCTGTCCAGTCAATTCTGGCTCTCCATAGTGCAGGACGGGGTAGAACTGCCTGGGTGGGTTTCTGAGACTGCAACTCCACCCACAGTCATTTGGAATCTGGACACACACACACACACTTACCGCTCAAACCCTGCCACACCCCCCGCAGGCTCTGAGTGAGAGGGCAGGGCTGGCAAAGCCCGCCTCCTGGCGTGAGCTGGGCCTGGGGCCTCCCAGTGTAGAATCTCCGGCATCTGCTCTCCAAGGTCAACACACCGGGGACTTGCAGCCAAGCCTGTTTTGAAGAAGCTCTCTGCAGACAATCTTGTCTTGGGTTCCTCTGGCTGTTTCCTGGTGGCACAGAGGTTCCCAAGTAAGTAGGTGAGGCAGGGAGACCTTGGAGGGGGGCCAGCAGAGGAACACTCCCCACAGGCGCCCCCACTTCCTGAGCCAGGGCTGCACAGCTTGTGGAAAGGACAGGAAGGAGGCACTTTCTGTTTGTCTGCCGCATCCCCTCCCAGCTGGCATCCTTCCTTTCTCCCGCCCCCGCCAGGCTCTGTCCCTTTGGCAGAGTGTCGCAATGAGGACAAGGGTCTTGGGGACAGGAGTGGGTCGGACGATGCTACCAACCCCTCTGGTGGATTGTCCCATCACAGAAACCCCTGGAAAGGCATCTGGAATCAGAGCTGCGCTCCTGGCACAGGCATCCTAACAGATGGGCAGGGGGCCTTCTACCTACCGCATCCCAGTTTCCCTTTATGAAACCACACGCTTCCCTTGTTCAAGTGGCCAATCCTGGGCAAATCACACCTGACTCATCTATCCTTACCCAGACACCATGATTGCTTGAAGCCACCCAATGAGAATCAGCCCTGGGACTTTCAGTGGGATGAATGGGGAAGCAAAGCCATCCAATGAGAATCAGCCCTGGGACTTTGGGTGGGATGAATGGGAAAGTAAAGCCATCCAATGAGATATGAGAATCAGCCCTGGGACTTTCAGTGGGATGAATGGGGAAGCCTCTTTGCACTGAGCTCTTTGAGTTGAGCTCATCAGATGTCACCTTGGACCTACCTGCCAATGGAGAGGAAGCAGAGACCCAGTCCCCTGTTACAGTGAGCAGCTCATTGGGACAACTGGCTACACATTAGAGAGGGAAACTTAGTCAGATCTCTTCTTCACTTCATAAATAGAAATAGGGCCCATTTAGAAGAAAGATAGAAATATTCGAAAGTGAATGTCATGGAGGAAAGCACAAGAGAATGTGTTTGGAGTCCATAAGTAAGCAGAGGAACGTCAACAAACCTGAAGGCCACAAAAGGTTGGCTGCCTAACAGGGAACCTGTCTCGCTGGAGACGCCTCAGAGAAAGTCCCAGGGTCAATCCTGTCTGGGAGGAAACATTTGCAAAAGGGTCAGAGACAAGTACCCCTAATTCCAAGAGGGCCTGACCCACCAGTAAGGCACGCCCAGAGCCAGCCACAAAGTCGTCTCCCACTGCCGGAGACGCCGGTCAAAAGGAAGGGCTCTGGGAAGGGACTTGAAATGACATCACGCCTGCAACCATGGAAGGCTTAGCGGATGTTTAGTCGGGAAGGAAAGTTCCAGAGGAAGCATCTTAAAGTATCCCTGTCAAACAGAACCCGAGCCCCACAGAAAGATCCTGATGTTCTAATGCTGCTAATTGCCAAGGGGCCTCTCTGAGCCATGGCAACCCAGACATAGACTTGAACGAAAGTCCTGCCCAGTCCTGCGCTGTCTTCAAGACTGGGTTTCTGTGTCTGGGACCATTGTGTGGACATTGAAGTCTTCCAACCCGGAGGGCTCATCTCCCGGGGGTGATCCATAGGGGTTTACCCTTGACTGTGGGTTTTTCCCTGCTAGACTATCTGAGTCTGGCAGCTTGGTAGGGACCGGCCGGCCATGGGTGGCCCTCTTGGTGTTTGAAGCACTGCAGGCATTGCTTCCAGCATCTACTGCAGCCCTCCACCCCCACAGGATGCCCTCGAGTAACAGGCAGATAGGAGAACAGTTCCAGTGGCCATACAACAGAAGAAAACAGATGAAATTCATTTTCATGATCTAATTTATTTAGCAAAAACCATTTGGGTGTATAATCAACATAGAGGTGACTATCCATATCAGGGACCATGCCTTTGAAACTCACTTCATATACTCATAAGCCATCTCACCCTGGACTGATCACATGTCCAGTACTCAGTAGTCATCCAGGGTGC